>JAYMFT010035492.1:0-30456 GCA_038088735.1 Panulirus argus | reverse complement strand
TATATATATATATATATATATATATATATATATATATATATATATATATATATATATATATATATATATATCTTATAAGCACGTGCCAGTTATAAGAAAAGCTCGTTATTGTAAGATAAGAAGAGTATCCAAAAAAGAAAAAGAAAATCCATTTTGTAGTAAAACTCTTTTGCAGGCGACTCGTATGAATACGAGTACCCATACATGTGGATCGGCATCCACAAGGTCGACGACCAGTTCGTGGGTGTGGATGGCCACCCTGTGTCCTCCTCCTCCTACATATGGCAAATAGCTCACCCTCGACATGAGAACCAGTTCGTCTACCTGGACGACATCACCCTCTCCACCGGCCAAGAATCCTTCGGCCGACTGTATGCTGTCAGCTCCCCGGGTACCGTGGCCCGCAGATACATGTGTCGGGCCACCCCTATCCCAGCCCCTGCATCTGACTCGTAATCTACAGGTCACTCATCAAGCTGAAGCTAAACTTTATTGACCTTAAAGGACTACAGAAAAACGGACAGACACCGTATTTATATGAAATGATTGGAATCAGAAGGTAATTTTATCTAACTACATTATTAAAGAGTATTAACTCTGTGGCTTTTCTTTTATGATGTATAAACTGGCCTTTCAGTTGAACAGATATTTTGCACGAGCTACGTATCTGGTAATGAAGAGGAACTGTGGAAGCAATTTTTATTGTTATAATCGTTATTGACAACTGCTGGGAAAGCTTCCTGGACTACCTGTACAGCTCTCCTTATCTGAGAGTATCATAGACTCTGGAAGGCTGAGCTGGGTCTCCCTGGACGCATACCACCATCATTACTGGAATGGTGCTCTGGGTCATCCTGGACGATGAAACTCTCCTTCAGTTGAATAAAACTGTCCTCATTAAAGACTTTGTTTACCTTGCGGCCAGTCCAAAAATACAATAGGCATTCTTTTCTTTCCAAGATGTAATTGAAATGTATTTTGCTATTTTGTATCAACTATAGTCAGGATACTGCGAAAATATTCATAACCAAGTATAATGATAGGTTCATGCTGTTGAATATGTGGTTTCCTCAGTCGCTCGCCACGGGGTGATGTGAGGAATTGGTTACAAAAGTGTTTAGCTGCAGATTTTATAAGTCACTTGTCCTCTGTCGCTGTCAGGAAAGTTTAAAGATCTCAAGTCACTGGCTAGAGTCCGTCTGGCAGAATGAGTGCCCCTTTCCCTCGGCGTTGCTCCTCTCCTCAGTGCCAGTATTAGTGCCCCTTGCCCCTACGGCGGACGGGGCTCGCCAAAGCCTCCACCAGGAACGTAATCACAGATACCAGCCAGCCAGAACCCAGCACCAGCCACGCCCCCTGCAGAGTTTGCGTATGGCTAAGAAATAACGAATTATTTAAAGTTTGTAAATGACTCAGATTTATTCTAGTTGAGTAAGTATGAGGAACCAAAACTATCCAAGTGAGTACACATACTTCAAACTAACTTCTTAAACTTCTCTCAGAAACTCGATACTTTGTTGATGACTCACAAGTATCTTACTCATATCTTACAATGGAGCTTACTCTCAGTGAGTCGTTTTTACCTGTAAGTTGTCTATGGTCAGGGCGACACTCCTGCTGCCCTCGCCCTCCTCTGAGCCTCGTCTCCTGCTGTTAAATAGGATGTCACTGAACCACTTCCGAACCTGTAGGCAGGGTGAAAGGTATAGTGAGGTGACATGGCCTGAAGGGTGAGAGGTAGGGCGATATACACCTGTGGGGAAAGGCAGGATGAGAGAGAAGATAAAAAGGAAAATTTTCAGAGGAAAGAATTGAATAGGAAGATCTTAGGACAAATAATAATACCAACAGTAATAACAATAATGATATAATAATAGTGATTATAATGACTAGTGATATTGATAATGATAAGTATTAATTAAATGATAATTATGATAATGATAATACTGCTGATGATAATAAGAATGCTAATAATAACTAATATTAATAATGAAAAAAGAAGAACAGTAATACCATCTCGTCAGCCTGTGGCGGTTTTTAAAAACACTCACTAAGCACCAGGAAAGAGAGCCTATGAGCTTGTAACCAGCAGCTACCAGTCTACAAGAGATAGTCATCAAACGGTAGTGATCTCACCAGCCCGGCCTCGACGATCCTGGTGACGACCTTGTCGAAGTTAGGTTTGTAAGGCGCCTTCTTCGGCATAGCCATTCCAATCCTGAAGAGATGACGAGGTACTGGGTTGAATCAGACGTCTTAGTGGCGGGGAATGTTATGTATACATACTTCCAGATATCACCAAAATCCGATGTCATATAGCAATATATTTTGGCCTCTGTTATCCAGCAGCTGGCTGGCATCTAGGACTGAGCAATATTTCGCCCCGTGTTCAGGGAGTTGGAGTGAATTATTCCTGATCTCTTGAAGAGAGATCGTTGTTTATAACTGTGTCGTGTGAAGAACATATACAGTCAGATTGCCTGGTACAATATTCTGAAAGGAAAATGGCATTTAGATGTGAACAAACGTACTTGATTAACATCATGGATTTATTTGGCCCTATTAAACCAGTGTGGTAATAGGTAGACTGAATTGTCCAATTATTCTTACTACATTGTGATGAATAAATCTCTTGAACCGAGGGAAAGTTGAATGATAAATGATGAATTATTTAGCATGTAAGGACTTGACCTAGAGAGTTGGCTTTCGTGACCATGTCTATGATTGGCATCCATGACCTGGTCGAGAAGGTAGCACGCGTGAACAGTCTTAGGAACAGCACTCACGACCTGATCGAGAGATGATCCCCGTGACTTGGTCTAGAGAGATGACCCTCGTGACCTGGTCAAGTGGTGGTGGTGGTGGTGGTCCTCACCTGAAGGGCAGGAAGCACTCCCTCATCACATGCAGGGTCTCCTCCCCGTATCTGTTGGTGTAGTTGGTGGCGATCATGTACTCCAGGAACTGGCGGTTCTCCATCATGGCGTACCTGGTATGTGGAAGTACCAGCAGGTATCAATTACTTGTTCTCCAATGTTCTGCGGAAGTACAAGCAGGTATCTGCTAGTTGTTCTCTACTGAGCTATGGAGTACCAACAGGTATCTACTAGTTGCATGGAATGCTGGCAGGTATCTACAAGTTCTCCATGTTCTCGCAACCTTCAAGTATGTGTTTGTGTTTGTGTTGTTCTACCAGTAAGACGCCCAACTCACTTCCTCTGTGCCGTGAGCAGGATGCCTTCCTCAGCGCCGCTGACGGGCTGGTAGCGGAGGGCCAGCTGCTGCACCATGGGGTCAGGGTTCTCCTGTAGCATCTTCTTGAAGGTGAGGCCCGTCGCCCCCCACGCTGGCAGCGACGACGCCACCAGCTGCGGGTCAGACGAGAGCCTTACGAAACACGCTATTATCCTCACCCACAGGTACTTTAGTATCTCCCACTGTTGCAATAGATTAACTAACAGTTCCTTTTAGAAGGGTTCTACCACCCTGGGAAAAGCAGATAACTCAGGACTTCTCAGATAAATCGGATGTTAAAGAGACCAACAGTTAAAGTAGACCCTTGACAGCCAGAACTACCCAACAATCTACAATTCACGAGTCAAAAACTGATTACCTGTTGGAGAGTATCGATGGGCGGTTGTGTGAGGGGGATGGTGAGGAAGGCAGTGAGGGAAGAGCGGTAGACCACGGTGATAAGGAGCCCATACCACACCCACATGATGAAGTAACTCCGCGTCACGTCACTCCGAGGTACCTGGGGTCAGTGGTCACGTGAGGTCATACGAGGTCACACTACATCTCCCCATATGACTTGCATCAACAATGCTACACCTTACTACACATCCTAAACGGATGTTTGTCATTTTCCTTCACTGTCTGTAGCACTAAAAGTCAACACTCACAGCCACAGGATCGTTCTGTCACCTGTAGCAACTTCGTAAGGCGTGACTATGCTCCCCTGGCCTCACCTGGGGCATCCCTACGCCGAAGAAGATGCCGGTACCGTAGAAGACGTTCTGGCTGAAGCTGGTGACCCAGGAGGTCTCATCACGAAGGAGGCGATGGGAGGCGCGGGAGGCGAGGTAGAGCACAGGCGTTCCCAGCAGGAGGAAGACCATCGCCGTCAACCACACCTGCAGGGTCAAACCCACCCAGTTCACTGCCTTACACTGGTAACCAACACGCTAACAATTTTTATGGTAATTTTAGTTTTATTTCCCGGTGGATTTGAAAATATCGGGACTCACTAGCAAACTTTAAACTTTATTTAAACGAACATTCAGACTGTATCTCACTACTCAGGATTAACATTATGGTTGAAAAAAGTGTCTCAGAAGTCTGGACTCAAAGGTAGAATTAAGTATTTAGCTCAAGAAATGTTGAAATTACATATCAAGAATTTGCATACGTGAGCGCAAATTAATGGCATGTGAAACGAATGAACAGTTGTTGACCTAAAGGTAGAAATGAAATCTACCTAAAAGTTCGACCTTCTGAGACTTTCTATAATACTACTACCGGTGGAGTTAACTAGGGTAGTACTAATTCCCCATATCCTTCCCTTCTCCCTTGAGTTAGCCAGGGGTAAGCTCCCCAGCCCTCCCTGTAGTACCTGGGGTGTGAAGGGGTAGAGGAGGGCGATCCACTGTGGCAGGGGTTCGGGCAGGGGCGTGATGAAGCAGCCAAACTCCATGTCGTAGGCCACTGTCATGTCCACCACCTGCAGACAACAAGTGGCCACACCTCAGGCACGTCTCACTTAGACTCGTAACGGCTACAACCTCACATGCGTAGAGTCCTCGCTCTTCATCTGCTTACCTTAAGAGGTATCTTAGTCCCTGTCCTGTTCTCATGTCAGAAACTATATAGTGTAGAATTGATTATACAGCTTTTACTTTTGATGTGTGGCGACTTGAAATGATAAGCAGACAGAAGGGAAAATACGTTTTCAGTGGAAGTGTCCATTACGCATAAGTTGATGTTATACTTACTTTAATTGCCTATTTGTACTGTACTTAGGAGGGAGTTTTACAGTCGTGTGGCCCTCACCTGTGTGTATATGTATGTTTATAACACACCTCGAGGTAGTGGATGTGGATGAAGAGGTTAGCCACACCCATATGCGCCCGATGCTGGGTCAGGTCACCCGTCAGCCCTGACCATGACCCATTGCCCAGCGGAGACCCCCACTTGCCCCCGTCCGATGGGTTCACGATCTTCAGGAGGAAGTTGAGCGCCTCGGACAGTATCTGCAGCAACCGGATATCAATGCCTGCAAAGATATTCTACTCCTGAGTGTTCATATGATGCGAAAGAATGAAGTGGTAATATTCCACACACATGAAAATATGTATGGACTGCACACGTGATAATATCACCCCAAGTTCGGTGAGGATTCGCACCAAGGAAGAGGCGATGATGGCACCGGAGTTACGATGAACCCATCCCCACATTAGAGCCATGACCTTCCCCAAGGTAACCTTGCGGTCAGATATCCCGGGATCCTACGGTGTTCCTGCCCCACCCACCGTCATAGTGGTGTCCGGCCGCCCCATCATGGACCTCCACGATGGACGGGGCGTGTTCGAAGGTGACCGCCCGCAGTTCGCTGCCGTGGAAGTCGTCCAGCTTGTCGGGAAAGAGGTGGGCGTGGCTGGCGGGGCGGCCGCGGTGCCACCGTTCTACCAGGTGCACGTGGTCGGCCGCGTCGTCCCGGAACACGTGGTGGGTCCACACCTCGTAGTCAGCAGGGCGGCCAGGCTGGTCCACACCCTCCTACCCATTGGCAAGAGAGTTGGCATTCCTAATCTCCATCAGCCCTAAGCAAAAACAACAATTTCTCAGTCTCTTGGCCAAATTCGTTTCTTTTATTATCAAGAGAGTATTTGTGGCCACTGACCCTTGGGACCTTAGTGATGACGAGAGCATAAGGCCGCCAGGCCATGACCTCATTCTCCAGGATGACCTTAGCTGACCCGACCTCCGACCCCGTCACGAAGATGAAGCGAGCCAGGTAGTGCAGCTTGGTCTGAAACTCCTCAGACAACACCAGTGATCGCAGACTCTCAGGCTAGCAGGAGAGACAGTAGACAGAGATATATCTCAGCCTTTAGAATTAGAAGAGAGAGATAGTGGACAGAGATATCTCTACCTATATACATATCTATGTAAGTTTAAGAGACGGGGTAACACGGGTGTACAACTTTACCCTGTAACACACAAATAGTAATCACACATACACACACACATACATGGGCCTCACCTCCTGTGAAAGTATAATATAGGCAGAGCAGGTGCTGGAGACTGGGATCTCCGTGTCGTTCGCCAGCATCAGGATCCCCTCTCCGTCAGGTAGGTCCTCCAAGGCGAACACCATCAGCGGACGATCCAAGATGTTCAGAATCCCCTCGACTTCTCCCCAGTCATCCCGTCGGTCATAGAATAAGCTGAGACCACAGTTCTCTAAGAAGCTGAGGAAGATATCATAGTGTTCTAGGATGCTGAGGGGGATATCATAGTTCTCCCGGAAGCTAAGAAGGAGATAGTTTTCTAGGTGGTTGGGGAAGGGATCTACAGTTGTCTAGAAAGCTGCTGGAAAGATTGTACATTTCTCCAGGAAGGCGTGTGTGTGTGTGTTTGAGAGAGAGAGAGAGAGAGAGAGATCATAGCTTTCTAGGGAGATGGGGAAGAAACTATAGTTCCTTAGGTAGCTAGGGGAAGCGATCGTAACTCTGAACCATAGGAGATTAAAGTTCTGTCACAGGATGCGGTATGGTTCTCTTAAGAGCTGAAGATATATCGTTCTCTCCGTCTCTCTCCCTAGTCAGGACCTGTGTGACTCACCTGTGTGCTATGTACTGAATGATGAGCGGCAGGGAGCCACTACGGCTGGGGAGGTGGGTTGCAGCATGGTGGAGGGAGGCCCATCGGACTGGTAACGTCGGCGGCGGTGAGCCAGGAGCCTCCAGGATGGCCGGAGGTGGACTGGTGACGACGGCGCCCCACACACTCACCGCTACACCCACCAGGACACCCCTGCACGGAGCGTGGTACGTGAGGCCTCATGAATCTCCTCCAGATAATTGTCTACAGTTTGGAACACATCGTCAGCTTCAGAGACTGATGGGCTAGTCGTACTCACAGCACACGTGGGTATGGAGGCATCACGACCCACGTTCCCAAGCTGGGGAAGCAGCAGCAGCAGACTGGCCACCTCAAGACGTCGTCTCCCACTTACATGGCATCAGGGTTGCCGGATCCAGGCTCCTCTTCGATCCTTCATTTTTCTTCGTTCACAGATTCAACCATAACGTCAAAAAAATATTTATGGACATGAAACTTATATTCCATCTTAAGTTATATATTACTGATTCAAAAACTCATATGTATAGGTATGGAATATTGCGTGTATATTCAGAATCTTTTAGAAATCTTATGTGACAAAGAAAGTGACTTTCCTGCATCAATTTCAGAGTGTGAGAGAGTGGTGGTGGGGACTACTTAACTGGCTCATGAGGTGAAGTTTGCCCTCACCGGACCCCGTGAGACCTGACTATTGATTTACTCATTCTTAACGTTAGCCTGTGAAGCAGTAGTAGTGAGGGTTCACTGCAGAAACGAAACTGTTTCGTTTTACTAGCTCGCTCTGGCCGAAATATGGTTGGTTGATACCTTCTTCTCTTAATCGACCTCAACTCTCTCTCTCTTTCTCTCTCTCTCTCTCTTTAAGCCTAACTCCCAATGGTTACCACTGTTGTTCTCAAGACCTACACTACTTCTTATAGGTCATTACTCTCCATGGGTCATTATATTCAAGGGGTTTCTACACCCTCAGGTTATCACGAGTCTTCTGTAGTTACTACTTCTCAAGGTCTACGTTTGCTTATTAAGGGTCACTCACTACTCTCAAGGGATATGAATGCACCAAGAATACCACTCCCAAAGAACGACGACTCCTTAAAAGGGCACTGCTCCCCAGGGCATGGGACCTCCCCCCAGAGAGACATTACTCTTTAGGGACTTCGTCGCGTCGGCTCCAAAGGAGCCGTAGTATCCACTTACTTCCTAAGGGCCATTGTTCCTATAAGGGCAACTGACAACACTAATTACGTATTCCCAAGGGCCACGTTCGCCAAATGTTGGGGAACTCTGATTGTCGTGGGAGCCCCAATAGGTCTAGTCCCGAGACCCAAAGTGGTTGCCGAAGGTCAGGTCGTGTAGGACAGGTAATCGATGTTATCTAAACTTTTGACATTTTACGTTCATACGAGTTTAGCGTTTTAGGAGGAAATTGAGCAAATGAGTAAAATGATATACGAAGAGAGACAGAACATGAAACTAAGAGAGATAGAGAGAGAATTATAGTATTACTATGTATTTATATATATAAGGGGACTGGATTTACATAGATGCTAAGCAACCCCACTCGGCAAGTCATGAGCGCTCGTTACAATATCGTACATTATTATTACACCGTATATCTTTACTTATGCATTATGATACATAAACGCTTAGAATGCCAACTCGTAAACACTTCAACCATATCATATTTGTCTTTATTTCTATCCGTACTACATAACATACACTTAATTAGCATATTTTGACATCATAAGATCCATAAATTTCTTATATAGCCTTGAAACTATAGGAAAAAGAGAAATGAACCAATTAGCGCGTGAATATGCGGGAGGTTTCATTCAGCAACCGGAAGGTGGCAACACCATAAAGGACCCTGACGCCTTATCCTGGTTAGCAGAGGATCGGCGAACCACACGAGATGTACAGTATATCTGTTGACAGCTGTGGACTTTCATCATATTTCAAGGTGAGAGGAAATAATGTACATCAGGGCTTTAGTCCTACTTTGCGGCCAGTGTTATTTATACCTTTCCTTTAAGTGTCCATATGTGTTCCTTTGGTTCATTCTCAGATCTGTTTTGTTTTGCCTATAGCTACAACCAATATCTGCTCGCGTATGTACGTCTTCATTCCCTATATCTTAATGAAAAGTACATACGAACGAGATTTTTACAGATTTGGTTGAAATTTCGTGAGACGGTGAAACATACAACACAAGATCCTGTTGAGTGCTAATTACACATTGTCTGTTGGAAGATATCACCAGGAAAATAACCGAGCAACCAGTAGACTTTTATCCTCATTGTTAGTAGTTACCACAGGCTCTAAAAAATAAAAAAAAAAAATGAAAAATCACGCTAAATACTGCTTCAGTAAATGTGCGAGTGGAAGGTAGCGTCAGGAACAAAAATGGCTGGACCTTCGAGGGAAAAATCCGTCCTTCACTCCTTCTTATCTAACTTTTATAGACTGATGATGTAGACCTTCTCAGTCAGTAGATGACTGCCCGGGCAACATGCAGAAAGCATTGATTTCCCTATATGTGTAGCAGTGAGTGGAGGCCAACGCGGACCAGAAGCCAGCGCAGTTTTGTGTAGGGCGAGGTTGGTTGCCGGTTTTGGTTGACCAGACGATCGAGGTGCGGTTCAGCTCGACGCCATCCTCGTTGTGCCACTCAGCTGTAGTATTTCCCTGGATGAAAAAAAAAATAATGATGAACACCAGACACTGTGTCATAAGCTCTCAAGCGCTAAGGAGCGATCCATGTACACTTGCACAGAAAAGTATCGCTAGGATTTTGTGCGAAATAATATGACACAACGATAATAGCGTTTGAAGTACAGGCAGGGGGGCTTGAAAACTGCACCCAACGTAGTGTTCGTTTTCGTATCTATCAGACCCCTGAGTAACGATACTTTTCTGTGCAAGTGTACATTGAAGTATGATAGTATGATCCCTGAGCATGATGGATTGCCTTTGACCTGGTCAATAGTTACGGTGTCATTGCTCACAGGTGAAGGAAATTAATTAATTTTACATAGCCAAGTAATGAAAATTTTTCAAATCATAAGATCCTAAACCACAGCAGTGATAGAACTGGCCTTCATCCTTCACACGGAATGCGGATGTTTCATAATATTCCTCAGTGACATTCGTCAACTAACTGAAAACGTAAACAAGAAGCATTTCAAATGGTATCATGCAATTCCCCTCGCAGAAGCAATAGGGACCCAGGGTGGTGGGCTCTGACTAATGAAGATCACACCCTTTATTAACGGCACACCATCAGGCTTAAGAACTTATGGGAAAGTATAGAAAAAAAGGGAAAATTAATTGAGAAAGAAGATTAAACAGCATCATCTGATGCTTACTGTCATTACGGTGTGATTCTTTCACTCGTAATATTAACTAGAGAGCTGTGGGTGTCAAAGTGTTTTTGACAAAAGATTTCCTCACCCGGCTGAGTCCAACGTAGAATCCATAGACACCAGACTCTTCTGAGATGCTCTTCATTATCTCCTTGTTGTTGATGAAGCCCAAGACAGCGTCACTGGCTCGACAAAGAGCCTGAGCTTCTGTCCAAGATCCATTATGAGGGATCGAGAAGTAACACAACCCGGTGGAGGAGGAGGAACAGACCCAGGCCACGGGCATCTTGGTTGGAGGTTCACGACTGTGGATCTGGATGGCTGTGGTGTTTGAGGGCGAGGAGGCCATCACGTTGAGGGAGGAGTACAGGCTACACTCCATTGTCAGGTTGTTCCAGGACCAACCCTCACACTGCGTGTTCTTCCCGCACCACACACCACAGCTGCAACATTTATGTTGACATTAGTGACTGGCAAACAAAGGTAGAACAGAGACGGAACAAAAGCATTTGAATCTGATAATGAAGGACCTTCTTCATGCAGAGATCGTGATGATGTTGATTATTTACGCTTTGACATAAATCGGAGACGAGATCGTGATGATGTTGATTATTTACGCTTTGACATAAATCGGAGACATCTTTAGTAATAATCAACAGTTCACTCCGATATTGCAACACAGGTAGGAGTATGTTTGTGTTCGATTATCCAAAAATCATGCACGAGTTAAATACAAAAATGTAATGCTGTGCGATGCCCATTAGATAACACACATATGATGTCTAAAGCAAAAGAAATTCTGTTATAAATTCTACCAACCACTAAGTACATGTATTCTTGCACCAAACACCACCTAAAGCAGTTGTTACAAAAAATGCATTCTGATTCCATGAGACATAAAACGTTTACAAACGTTTGATAGTGACCTGCTGATCAAGTGAAATGCGACTTTATGATGTCAGGCAAAGAAATACAGAGGAAAACATCTCCTACCCAAGACTGTGTGGAAGTCAGGGTCGGTTACAGACCTTGGTCTTGGCAGGATGGCTCTGCCGATGGGAGAAAACTGGAAATCAGCAACGGCGTCTTCATAGACGCGTCTGAAAGTCACAAGGGAGGAGAGGTTCTGACCCACGAGAGCTACCACCATCAACTTCATCTGCATCCTCTTATCTCTCGTCCACCGCGACGACGCCCTTCTGCTGCTGCGTGTATGCTTGCAATGACCCACGAAGCAACTGGTCAGCTTGACTGAAGGCTGTAGAGTCAAAGCAGCGCGGCCCAGTCGTGAGTAGGTAGGGTGGGGCCGCAACAAGCTGCCAACACTGTGTTTACCTCGAGACGGCACCCCTGGACTCCCGACGTTGTCCATACATACATTTCCAGCTAGCGGCACTTTGCCTATATAAACTTTCTTTCGTTTTGACCTTTTGGTCTCCGCTGGGGGGTCACTGTTTTCGGTGTTTGTGTGTGTCAGTAGGACCATTTCATCCCCATTTCTTTCGTTACTGCCCAGTTCCTTCATGACATCAACTGTACAAAGATCATATTCAGTATTCAGTAATCAACAGTCCTTCATCTTGTCACCCGCTCCTTCCAGCCAGTATATCCAGCCAACTCTTCTGAATGTTTTCCCAAAAATACTCTAAAGAATGTTCATGCTAAAGCGATCATACTTTTTTTGGTGGGTTTGGCATATGTCACCGATCAATTCCCCCACTGTTCATGATATTTACTGGAAGGGCGAGTGGCACCTTCTTTACCGTTTTACTGAAGCATTTCTTTAAGCATTTTTCTTCACCCATGTGGCAAATTTCTCGGGAGCAAAACATATTGTGTATTTCAAAATATTGCTGGCTGAACCATAATTCTTTAAACATTAGTTATAGTCGTTCAGATGAGAACAGCGACAGGTACTAATTTCAAAAATAAAAGAAAAAGCTTTTCGAATTTTTATTGGCATAGAAATAATATTCACATTGTAGAAATACGGAGAGAAATGTGTGCATCTATACTATTTGTGTTACGGGGAGAATCTTGTACACTCCCGTTGTTTCATCTGTCAGCCTTGCTTTTGTATCTTGTCTTTATTCTTGTGTGTGAATACGCAGACATGACTTGGCCTTAGCCAGGTACCCATTTATCGACTATTCCCCACCAAGAGGAGGGTGGACAGCTGGGTTGGCTGTGGTCCGACTGCCTCGCCCAGAATTCGAACTCGGAAGGGCCCGTGTGTGAACCATTGTCAGCCCATGTGGGTGTGTGTGTGTGTGTGTGTGTGTTCTGACCCCCATTGGCGGGGTCATACCCACATGTCCTCGGAAGGCCACACAAATGACCTTAAGGAGTCGTGTGGTTTAGTTTAACCCCAGGTGTATGACGGTAAGGCCCGTGGGCATGTTGGCCTGGCTTTGACCCAACCCTGAAGGGTCAAGTCAAAGGCCAGAACATCACATGAAAGAGTCATACCATTTTGCTCAAAGGTCGTACCGTCGTGCTAAAGGGTCGCACCGTCGTGCTCAAGAATTTAGAAATATTGCCCTTATCATCATATCGAGTAGTCAGCTAACCCAATAACGCTTTTTTTTTTTTTCCTTTACCCAACCCTTAAACTTTTGTATATAATGTTATCTCATGTCCTAATTTCATGCGCAGAAATACTGAATTGTTATGTGTAATATACTTAGTGAAGAATATTATGATGACATTTTCAATCTTTTTTTTTTTCTTCCTTTACATGCCAGTGACGAACTTGTCATATCAGGAAAAATTTTAGCCGATAATTTCCATGTTAAAGGCGACGCAAGTTGAGTTAATGGTATGTAATTTTCTACGTGGAAGATGAAGTAGAAAATGACGTGTTTTGACAGGTGACGGTCGGCAGCTGTTATTCTACAACGTAAAATTCTTGTGGCTTCCTGACCTGCTCATGAAAAATTCTAGATCTAACCAGTTTCTTTTCCGATGGTGAACGAATTTCTTATTTCATCGCAGTATAATATGAACGCTTACTGTCTTATTAAGTCCTTTTCCCCTCAGTTAATTACTTTTTCTTTTACCTGCGGTCTTATCTGTCAGCTGCTGCTGATTACTCAGCCAATTTTATCTAATATGTTTCTCGTAGTAGGTATCTGAGCCGTGTGGTTGTGTTTGTACGTATCTGTGCATTCTAAGAAAGTTGTACATTCATGGGATCTTACATAATCATAATTCCCTTCCTTTTACACTTATTTATTTCCACATGATCGCATTTATTTCCTCATTTGCTGTTTCCTTGTGAGCCCTTTAGTTCATTTAGTTTCTCCCTGTCTCAGTGAACTGTTCCATGATAAACATATTAACATACTTATAAAATTCTTTTCTTTTGAAGTACAATTGTTGCCTGCAGTTGAGCCATGTTATCCAATACTTCTGTTTAAGCGAGGTGACCAAATAAGTGCTGAATACTTTGTGTGCACGAAACACTGTAAAATCTTAAGTGGCTTCAAGGCAATTTTTGTATTCACCTCTATTTACTGTCGTCTACTTCCTTGACAGTACAAGAAATTGAGCTCTTGTGGATTTTGCTCATGTTCTTGAATGTTCCTTAATTGGAATCAGTTGATGATTCTTCCTGTTACACTATATACCTAAAAGATTACAGAATTATTTAAAGGCACATAATCTTAGCTGAACGCAAATCCATGGGTACGTAAGGAAAAAAGCCAGTCATATAGTGGTAATGCAGAGTCTCTTGACTATGATTGTGGTAGATTATGCTTGATTTTACAAGATTCACTTATAATAAAAATATTTAAGTTGTTGATATTGCCGATGTATAGAGATGAAATAAAATTATTGCATGTGTTGCAGTTATGCCAACACAGAAGACCTTTACTATAATTTGCAAAATAAAACTACGGTGTCAATTTCTTATTCCTCTAGTCTGAATTGCATTACATTGTATTTAGTGTTCATTGAAATAATGTAATAAGTATATGAAGATATCTATGAATATCAATAATGCAAATTTATTTCTAGATTCAGCAGTTTGCTGTCATAGTTTTGGCAACAGTGTTTGTTTATTGACAAGTAGGACCGAGACGGACCAAGAAAGTTCACATTTTAAGCTTCCGGAAAGCATATTTCTCAAATTTCTCAGCAATCATAAGGCCCAGCCACAAGGTGGTTGTGTAAAGGTAAGTATATACTATGTATGATTATTTTGGAAACCTATTTCTCCATAAGATGTATAGACATGTTTTGAAATTATTGTCGTAGCTTATCATGGAGTGAGTTGGGATTACAACTTCGTATCATGACTGGTAAATATAACTCCTTACTTGAAGTAAGTAATGGAGATTGTGGAGTTTCTAAATAAATACTGTGAAATCATTCATTAGATATGTGTTGTAGGGGTGCATCTGTATTTCTGACATACTGTCAGAAATCATATCAGACGATTAGTGTCACTTATAGAAATAAAATTTGATAGTGCCGATTTTTTTTCTTCAGATGTAGTATTCTCAAGTCATACCCTAATCATTCTCCATTTAATCGTCAGACTGCCATTTCAACACCATTTCCTCTCTTTATCCTTGCAGATATTTCGTGCTAGATGTGAATGACATCCGTATATCCAGGTCCAAACTGATTTTCACCCCTAAGCTTAAAGCCCGTATTATAATGCGATTTGTAAGAGAAGTCATGGATGTGTATAATGTATTACTCTCCTTTTTCTTTGGCAGCACTTACAGTAAAAAGAAAAATTATTTTATCAGTTATTGTTTTGAAAGAAACAAATACCGTAGTCCAAGTATGCCTTAGGTGTCAGAACTGATAATATATATTTAACTCTGCATCATTGATAGCTTTGGATATTGAGTAATTGTGCTTTGTAGTATTAGTGCAGTGTTTAGAGAATACAATAACAGTTATGAGGTGTGATCTGCAGCATATTATATTATTGAACAATAATTACATAAGGATGTAGTAGTAAGGGTTCTGTGAGGAAATGTGTGGCTAATTTAAGAGTTTGTAATACATCAGCAAAATATCAAAAGAACCCATAAAGACTTCACCTAGTAGACAAAATGATAGCACAGATATACCACCATTAGATATATCTCCTGCTGGGGGAAAAAAAAAGGCCACAATGTATCATCCGTTTGTTAACAGCACTATTCGCACATTGCTGTCATGGGTGTCAATGGTATATTTTGACTAGAATATTCAACTTTGATAAGAATTTTGAGTGTCAAGAAGGTTATATGAGGTTTTCATACTTGTCGATTGTTAAAAGTGGACTGCTTACTTTTACTTTCACTGGCTCCATGGTTTCTGTGATATACTATCATCACCTTATTTGATATTTGTCAGTGAAATATGGTGCTCAAAATCATGTTCCACAACTATTTTTGCATTCTCAAAATATTGCTCGATAGCAAAAGCTAATGGCAGAGTGGAACTAGACTGTTGAATTAATGCAAAACTGTATGGTAAAAGTGCATTTTAGTAATGTAACATTATTATCTGATCTGCAAGGAAGATAATGTTTACACTAGTAAGAATACTAAGTAAAGGTATTGTTAGCTTTGCATTGGTATTTACTTCGGATATTGAGTGATTTTGTTCTGCAATGTTAGTGTAATGTTTAGAGAATATGATAACTGTTTAGAGCATTTGATATTATTGAATGATGCTGATTAAAGCAGTTGTAGTAAGGGCTATGTATGTAACAGAAAAATATGGAGTTGATTAATGTGAAATATCAACTGAACCAATGAAAATGTCTCACAGCCTTACTCAATTATCGAAACTTGTTACAGAAATTCATATACAAACATTGAATTGGTGTGCGGCAGGGGATTTTATGGCTGTTCAGTTTGTTGTCTGTTGACATTCAGCAGTATTTTTGTGATGTTCAGACATGTGTTTGACTTGTTTATCTCGACTAGATTGAGCAACAGCTTGATGTTAACTGTGTTATAACAATCATTGATTTTTATTCAATATGAAAGATAAGTTAAATTTCTGCCATTGGGGAAGGTTAGATGAGGTTTTCACAGGTTCTTCTAACATTCTTTAAGTGTTTTGCTTATGTTAATATTAATAGAACTCACCCTTTCCATAATATTCAGAACTGACACTATTAGGATTTTATTTATATCTTAGAATGAGATGGAATGCTCTGAACTATGCTTTGCAACTTTTATAGATTTTTATATACTTTACCAATGCAAAACATGCTCACTCAGTTTTCAAAGGTTCTTCTGATGTGTAGCATGAGTTTAAACTTTACCCTTCTTCCATCCAATGATGATGAATAGTAGTAGTTGATAGGTTGCTTGTTTGCAAAAATTGTAGTTCATCGCTGTCACCATATTAACTATAGTATACATGTTAGTTACTTTTGGAATTGTTGGATTTCTATTGAGAATGAATTAAGACTGGATGAGTGTGATTAATATTACTTTAGTGGAAAGGGCTATGAAAATCAGGGAAAATGTAAGGTTAAGTCATGGAGAAGTATATTAAACACATACACATCAACAGTTCTATGAAAATCTCACCTAACTTCCCCTATCTGCCAAAATTGGTCTTGTTGTTGATGTTACAGTATTAGAGAAAATATATTAGAGTTGTGGTCTTATGTTTACAGTTAGTTGTCACGCAGTTTTGGTGGTGTGTGTGTTTGCTTCCTCACAATCGGGTCTCAACGAATGCCACAACTTCCAGTGAACTTTCTACACCATGTGGCAGGAGGAAGAAAATGACAATGTTATTGGTATATTTCAACTATAACATTGAATATCAAGGTAAATGTCCACTGCTGTGTCATGAGGTTTTTTTAGGTTCTCGTGATTTCTAGAAGTGTTTCACGTAGTGTTTTATTAAGCCATTTACTGTGGTTCATTCATATACGTTCTTTCTTTATCTATTAATTCTGGCTTGGATGTGTACTGTCAAAATTGTTAGATTAGCTGCCTCTGTCCCATGGTGAAATAAACAGCCAGTAATGCTTTCAGTGGCATCTCATATGATGTTACCAGATGCTACAGCCTAAATTTTTATCATGCTCTGGTCACTCTCTCTTGAGGTGTCACGGAGGCCCTCATGTTTTATAAAGATTTTATCCAAAAGTGCTCTTTGTAAGTAATTTATATATTTGTTGAGGGGATTAAAGAAGAAAAATAATTTTCATTTGGGGAAAGTTTGCCATATTTTCTGCAGATTTAGCAAAGGACTGGGAAATGTTAGCATTTGTCAGCATCTGAAGCCCATCCTTAAAGGCATGATTCCTAAGTTGTCAAGTCATAGCCATGTTTATTCCACTTATATAGTGAAACATGATTACTTCTATAATGTGTCATTTGAAATGATATGTAATGACTCAATATATGGATGTATCTTTATGAAATCAGATGTGTTGAGTTTTGTGGAAAATACATATGTATTTCTGTATATAGAGTCAGATCTGTGGATTCTTAGCCACTAAACAGTAATGCTGATGATAGTGCACTTCTCATGAGGATGTTAAAATTTGAACAGTCATCTTAGAGATGAAGTAAACTTAGAGTATCGTAACCTTCCAGGCTCAGTAGTCATGGTTTAGTGATTGATGTTGCTCTTTTCTGTAGTCCAGGGGCTAGAGACCAGTAGTTGAAAAGGTAATATTTTTGTTCAAAATTTATGTGATTATGATAAAAGTATGCTGGCAGCTATTTCAGTGAAAACTACACAGACATAATGGGAGATTACATAAACAGGTTTTAAAGTAATTGGCTTCTTCTGTAGCTCTGTTTACTTTTTTGATATGTTAAGCATTCTGTAATCAGTTTTTTTTTTTTTAGGAAAGTTTACAGTTTTTGTAACAGGAGTCTGTCCTTGCAATAAGTGAAAAAAAGAACATTGTACTCTTTCATATCTTGTGTTATGTTTGATTGATGTATATTGTTTTCAATAGGGTACCACTAACTGAAGGTGTGTAAACCCCAGAGTCATTGTATTTTCCATTTGTTCATGTATCTGCACAGTTTTCCTGATGTTTGAATTAGGTAAAGCTTTTGTTAAATCTGCTCCCTATTTTCCGTTTGTTCATGTATCTGCACAGTTTTCCTGATGTTTGAATTAGGTAAAGCTTTTGTTAAATTTGCTCCCTAAGCTTTGTATGGAATTTTTCAAGATTGTATGGGTACTAATGAAACGCATTTACAGACTTTTGAAAGGTTAGCCCCTTTTTACAATGATTTTCTCTCTTGCACAAATGACCAAATACTCTCAAATGATAATAATTCAACACGGCATTCATCCTCATCCTTCGGTTCTGTTTCGTCTTCTCTCTCTCAATCTGCATCTCATCTTGACACTGCTTCCTCAGTAAACTCAGACTTTGACAGGATATCTCAGTGAGGAAGACAAAATCTAGTTAAGTTTAATGCCTCCAGGACCCAGATTCTACCCATCTATCTATCAAAGACTCCTCGCAATTCTTGTGTCTCCTTTGATGATTCTGTAGTTCCACTTCTTGACTTAATGAACATACTTGATATTAGTGTAACATCCACTCTTTCCTGAATGCCCTACATAATGGAAACTGCAAAGTTTGCTTCTAAGAAATGGGGTGTACTATTTAGATGTCGAAGCTTCTTTTTTTCTGAACAGTTGTTCCGTTTATACAAATGATTGATTTGTCCTTGTATGGAGTATTGCTCTCACATCTGGGGTGGTTCTAGCTGTGCATCCTTACTTGACTGAGATGAGTCGAAAGCAGTTCATCTCATAAACTGTCCCAGGCTAACTTCAGAACTTAACCCTCTTGCCCTACGCTGCATTGATAGTTCACTTTGACAGTACTCAGCAATACTCACATGATTACTATGTGGCCATTGGCATCTCAAGGATGGGTTGTTTTGATGACTGTTTCTTTCCCAACACACCAAAGCTTTGGAACTCTCCACCTTCTTATGTCTCTCAAAAACTATGATCTAGCATGTTTTAAAAGACAGGTTTTTTACTTCCTCCAAAATTTGTGAATACTTTCCCTTGTTGCTACTTTTTTCCTTTGATAATCTTCTCTGAATTTCAATTAAGTCCTGGTCTTGATGTGGGCTTTTGTTCATGACTAGAGCCTCCAACATAAATGGACACACCACATTTAGGGGTAAAATTGTTGTAACCCAATACATATGTCTGCTTTCATATATTCATAGGACTCTGCCTATGGTAGAGAAATAGCTTTTAAGTTTTCAGAATCTACATTTTCTTATTCCCTTTTCCATAATACAGTGAAACTGTTACCTCATCTACTAAATATCTCCAGAGTAAAAATCATCTGCAAAAGATTAGTTTTTTACACATTGAGAACAGGTAACTTAATACAAAGAATGAACAGAATTCTGCTTTGATAAGGTGATTATACATATTTAGTATAGCAATTGGAAGCAGGTTCTTTATGTTTAATGAGAAAGGAAAAAGGAAACACTAAGCAAATGAAATGTCATTGATAGCAATGTTATATGGATTTGGTATGTTTAATGAGAAAGGAAACACTAAGCAAATGAAATGTTATTGATAGCAATGTTATATGGGTTTGATATGCTGCAATGTCATGTAATTGTGAATGGATACAAGGCAAAGCTTGTTTTCTGTAATTTTTTATTATTTATATTTTTCAGATCTTAGAATGTATGAAGAGGAAAATGCACCTTAAGGGATGGTGTCCTGGTGTGGTACTGTTGAGGGCCTTCACAACACTAGTGATTTGGGGTCCTTTTGCTGGAGTTCTGCGGGGTGTAAAGGCTGTTGTTGCCTACAGTACCCAACGTGAAACAGCAGCATATGCCGAGGCATTTTCGAAAGAAGAATTAGAATCTTTCCCTGATTTATGGCGGGAGATATTCCTTTGGGCATTTTTCTCCATATTATTTATCCACATTGTATCAGCCATTATTGCATTTTTGATGCTCAGACGACATAAATATGGAAGGTAAGGAAATTCAGTAGAAAGAATGATTGGTGATATGATAATTAAAATGATTTTGGTATAGGAATATTGTAAACTTTTCACCAGTGCTGTAATGTGAAATGATTATCAGTTTTATTGGATCAAAAATTAACATAAGCCATAAATTAGTTAGTATCACTCACCATTGGGAGTGTTAGTATGGGGAAATTAAAGGACTTCTTTATTTCTCCACAATGTTTCTTTGATGTAAGTCACATTACACCCCCTTGTGGTTAACCCAACATTTTCAGACTCATTTTTCACTACTGTTCCTTCACCCAGCAGAAATCACATTGCATCCCCTTGAAGTGGTTAACCCAACATTTTCATACTTCTTTTTCACTGCTCTTACTTCACCTAGAGAAACATTACCATGAGAGAAGTACAGTAAAGGGATTGCTTTCTTTACACTCATTGTATCTTTGGCCTCAGTCATACTACATTCCCATGTAACAATATGCCATTTGTTTTTAGAACTTTTTATTTCTTATTATTCTTTGATTCATTGCTCCTCTCTCCTTTGATTCCCTCTCTTCTTCTGCTTCTCTTTTGCTTTCTCAGTGTGTTTATTTACTAAGGCAGTCAGTTTTTATAGACGTTTACTTCATTTTGTTTATTTACTTAGGCAGTCAGTGTTAATAGACACAATTTTAATGCAAGCTGGTGTGATGTTTTCATTTTTTTTTCAAGTTTAATTAACATCCATTCATCCATCTTCACAAAGATTTCTCCTTAGATATTATATGAGTCATTTGGAAATCATGGATTTTAATTGGCTTAAGGAAGTGAAAGCTCACAGTATAGAAACATCTTCTCAATCAAAACAGCATTGCTGCATTTGGTGTAAGTTTTCTGTATAGAATGTTCCCCACACACTTTAGTTACCTGCACATTTTATACTTGGAGTCTTAGCAATAAAACTCAGTACACTTGCAGATGACTTGTGAATATCTTAACACTGAAATGAAAAATTTGATGCCTTCTGTGTGCAAATGAATAGAAACTAAAATATTGTTATTATCCACAGGTTTTCAGCAGCGTGTATATTACTAATTGGTATGTGCACTACATTTGTCATGTGTGCAGCTACCAGTGCTGCTGTTGGATTTGTCTTGTACCAAGCCAAAATTCCTTTACAACCAATTCATGCTATGATATGTGGAATATCACAGACTGCTCTTTTTATCCTCTTTTCATTTTCAAGGGTTATGCCTACTCTGTAAGTGGTAAGTCACTATTTAACATTCTTTTTGCAGAGTGATGAAGAACAAAACTAAGTGACACCTTTTTTATAGTCTTTGAGAGTGTCTGAGACAAATGTTAAAAATTTTCTTGTGAAGAGAAGTATTGTAAGTGATGAATAAGAAAAGATGGAGAATATGTAATAAAAACCAGTATAGTAGTTATTATTGAATTATGAATTTTTTTTATTTTGAATATGAATTTTTGACATATGGACTATAGTTTTTAAACTAAAATAAAAGTATAAAAATTTCATAACGTGTCCGTTAAGATAAAGTACTAAATAATTGAAAGGGTAGGGATGGAGATGCTTGCAAAGCAAAAATTCTGTTTCATCCATAAAAAGAATCTTTTGTTACATAAAAGCTGTCATAAACAGTGCAGTGTATCATGCTGCTGCTCATGGCCTTGTAAAAATGCCAAAGAAAATGTTTTTTTAAGTAGTTACCAAATAGCTTATATTCTGAGTGAAGAAATGCTTGGGAATCCATCCACTGAAGTCACCATGGTTAATTTCAAGAAGCAGATGGAATATTGACTGGCAGATAAACCCATGTAATATTTTTGTACCTTTCTTTCACTCAGTTGTTACAATTCTTTTGATTAATGTAGTCCTTATGAGGACATCTTGATTTTATTTCTTTGGAAGTCCTTAATTTTTTATGATGTATAATCGTAAATGTTTTTGGTATTATAATTCAAGTTAAAAAAGAGTGTTAGGCTTTTGATGATGAAGTGACATTCTGGATACATAGAGCTGGACATTTTTGTTTTAGGTATACTAGGTGTTTTCTTAAATTTCTAGTAATCAGAACTATGCTTTTAATTTTTCTAAAGCATAATCCATTGTGATGAATTGAAGTTTGATTTTTCAGTTATGTGCTCTAAGTCAGTTGATCCTCCTGTTTTCTGTTTTGTTGTGTCATTTCTGCTCATCTACACTGGTAATGATTTGACATAGATATGACTTGCCTCAGTTATGAGTGAAGTAAGGGTCAGTTCCTGATGCCAAGTCATGTAGGAAAATATTTGTTTTTGTTTGGTCATTGCTGGTTGGTCTGTCATATTCAAGTCCTGGACTAGGTTATTCATTCAAAGTGGGAAGGATGCCTCCTTTTAGACTGGAAGATACCATAAAACGTATTAGTAAAGCTTAATTTAGATTTGTATGTTTGCCCTCCTTACTTTTAGTTGTTCTGATATTCATTGTACATTTTTTTCTTATATTTTGGTTTGATTTTTCGTGATGATGTATATGAAGATGTGATTTTGTTATGAGACACTGATAGGAAGTGATTATTACAGTACTTCAATAAGGTAGATGTCATTCAATATTACATCATTTTTTATATGCATACAATGTATAGCACATCACAGTATGTGCTGATTCTCCAGTAACTTTTATTTTCATACTTGAATTGCCATTCCCCATGGTAGCAAGGTAGTTTCAGGAATAGATTTATTTCTTAAAAACATTTTGGAATTCTTTACAATTATGAGTGTGCCTTGCCAATAGTTTTTAAGGTTGCGTTGACCACAGACTATACCGGTAAAAATCTTTGCATTGTTCATTATCAGCACTCATGAAATTCTGTTTGATTTCACACGTTGTAGTAACATTGATAATATGATTAACTTCAAGAGAAATATTTGTAAAGATCTTTTGCATAAATATGAAGTATGATAAAGTGTTGTCTAAACCTGCTGTAATATTTTCAAGAGCATAGAATATTTGATTATAATGATGAAGTCATATGGAGAATAAGTTTTGAAATGCCAGTACAATTTTTGATTTGAAAACTATGTTATTGATTAAATTCTATGTCAAGATGGTCTTAGTACATATATTTTTGTAATTTGGATGAATATTTTAAAACCTCGTATATCAATTACATGTACATTTGTCCTCTCGGTGTTTAATGGTTTGGGAAACACTTTCTTCCCAGTAGCTCTGGTTTCAGATTGATGCTTAAACTGAGTGAAATGAAGATTCTTTTTTAAGAAACTATTCAGTCTGAGATTTTGTCATATGGGAACTTTAATGAGTTATGATTCCTATCTGTGGCAGAAGGCATTCATTGTAGATTTCATACGAGTTGAACCAACCACCAACCACGATGAAAGTAGTGCTTATTTCAAAGCATGAAACCATCATAAGCACCCTCTTGATTGTAAATATCACAATCTGCAGTCTTCATGATTGTGTACAACTCATTAGCAGTTAATCCGTTTAGCTTAGCAATATCTATACCATAATTTTTTAGTCCCACCACAGCATTTATTGCACCAATCTCATTGCTATTACTGTAGCCCTTCATAAAGCATATTTTTGTGAATTTTTGTTTTTCCAGAGCTCATCTTATGACCTTGTAAATTATTTCTGTATCCACATCATCTTAATCCCAATAATAGTAATCCTAACCATATTTATAGTTTTCTAACGGTCCATTTGTTTTCTCAGTAATTGGTTTTTGACAAGACTTCATCCTATCATTTCATCGAAGGTGGAAGGCTGGACATGACTGTTGATGGTAATACAAAAAAAATTAAGGTTGCAAATTAGCATATCTGCTCATGGTATCTGTTAGTTGCCAGAAGGGTTGTTACATTACCCTGCCTGGTTCTGTGCATGCCTCTGCATCACTACTGGAATTTAAAAAATTTTTGTCTACAGTGTGTGAGATATGGAGCTATTTGGTCTAGACTTAGGTAAGCAATTTGAATGTAAACCTGTTCGTGAATAGTGTCCTATTATTTTCCTAAATGTTGCATGGATTTTGCTATATTGATGAAAGTGTCAGCGACATACTGTGTGCCAATTTCCCATGCAATATTTGTCCTGAGTGAAATCACTGATTGAACCAAGTCAGAGTTCTTAGTTATACTCAGTAGGTGATCATGATTCTCTTGAGGTATTGGAGATTTAAGGGGCTTAAATGACATGTAATCTATATAGTGGCTATCTTTATCCTCATTACTGTTACATAGTCTTTCAAGTAATCATCAATTTTCTCATTACCTGTACTAATAGATATGACTGGGTTACTTAGGATGAAAATTTTTAGCAGCCTCATGATAGGATTGATCTGAATCTTTCTTACCACCCATGGTATGCCCGATTTGTAACATTACGGGATGAAATTAGATAGAAAATAAAAAGACGCTTAAAAGTTTAGTTTCTTTTCCATAGGAGAGGCAGGGCATTGGCATATTTTGTTGGGGTCAAAAGTCAGAAGTGGCCTTGATTCCTCATATTGTGCCTTTGCATTTACTAATGCTTGCTTGTTTGTTTTGCTTATACCTAGGAACTTAAATGTCTCTTTGATCTAGGGAACATGCATTGGTACAGCCTATGCTGGAAAAATTTCTCATTCTGATCCATCCAAGTGCTGTCCTGTTCTGATGTCTACTGTCTCTAAAGATCTTTGAACTTCTCACTTCCTAAAGCATTTAGAATCCAGCCAATATGGTTTCCATTAGGAAAGATCCAGTGATGTTATCTTTTCTATCATTTCTAATATCTAGCACTCCCCCTGGGAGATCTTGAAGTATTTTATTAGGCTTTAATCCCCAAACTCCCTATTTCTTAGCTTTCTTCCCTTATTTGTCCTCAGATTAAAGCTTCTCTGATGTGTCCTTTCCCATAAATTTTAATGGATCAACTTATCTCTTCCTAGTCAGCAGTGGTGTTCCTCAAGGTTCTATCCTACCTTCTTTCTCCATTTTATCAACAAAGATCTTTCAGTAGATAACTAGTTACTCTTGAATCAGCTCTGCTCCTCTTATTTCAAGTCTACTTCATCATCTTTAAGTCAGGCCATGTCTCACCTAATCCTAACTTTTTTTATTCAGAATTAGACAAGAATTTCCTTAGGGACAGATATAACTTAGGGAAGTGTGTTCCTTCAAAATCCCAGTTACTTCTTAGATCTTTTTGTAAAACTCCTCATGGCTTTCCAGTGTCCTTTAACTGCTCTGTGGTTATGCCACTCATTGCAGTTAGCATACTTGATATCACCATAATATATGATTTGTCTTGGAAGCCCCACATTACACTGACACTGTTACTAAGTTGGCTTATAAGAATAGAGGAATTTTGTTCAGATGCTGAAGATTCTTCTTTAATGAGTAATTATTCCAAGTGTTCCTAGGATTGATTCATCTTTGTATGGAGTACTGCTTTCACATCTGGGGAGGCTTTAGCTCCACATTCTTACTCAACAGTGTTGATTTTAAAGCAATCCATCTTACCAACTCTCCCAATCTGACAACAGAATTTGACCAATTTTCCCGATACTACATTGTTGTTTCTCTCTCTCGTTATGGGTAATATTTGCTTCTGGGAGTTGGCTGCTTGCTTGCCTCAGCCATTACCAAGGATACCCATTACTCGACAGGCTACTGCATCATTTAGTTGTGTTCTTTAGTTCTTGGAAACCTGAAGATGGGTCACTGTTTTATTGTTCATTTACTGCTGATATTCAGAACTGCCATATCAAATCACAAACAACTAATACCTGTCCCTTTTTAAAAGGAAAATTTTTCACTTTCTTGAATATTCAGAGACTTTTCTTTGTTTTCTTTCTCTTGTCATTTTTTACATTTAAGGTCTGACCAAAATGAGGACTTTTATGCATGACTAGAACCTTTTCAAAAATGATCTTAAGTTGTTAAGTGGGACTTAAGTTACTAAATAGTCATTGCACTATTAAAATGACAATTCAGAGCAGGAATTTTTACGAATTGTATGACCATGAATATAGTCCATACTGTCAATGTGTCAGAATAAGCATTTATAGGAATGTTTTCGTGTGTTACCATGCATAGTGGCAGTATAACTAAAGTATTGTGTAAAATGCATTTCCGCCAACACACCTGGCATCCAGCTGGTCACTTAAACCAATGTCTTGTTTGACTAGCATTATATTGCTTAGCAGCAAAGGTTATTTATTCTGGAGTGATTGGACTTTATTTAGAATTACAGCCAAGGTCCTTTTTATCTTATTTCTTTGAATATATAGATAATTGTATTTCATCATTGGCCAGCTGGTATAACTTGGTTCAGGTGAGACCCTGAACTCTTTTAGACATGTATTCAGTCAAACTTTGTCAGTCCTAAACTAGAATATAGGCTTTGCCAAAATATGCTGTATGGCTCCTTACCTCCTCATATGTATAGTTCTGCTGCACCTGTTTCATTTGTTTAAAATAGTTATATCTTCAATTCGTGAGAGCAGTGGCATGAAAGGGTAGGAAGGCATTGAATAGCCAGAGGAATGAATGTTTGGTTATTAACAGTTGCTTTTGGTTGGGGCAGAAATGTGCTGTCATTACATTTTATATTGCCATTTGGATGTGACATCTTTTTTGCCAACTTCAAGGCTGGAGTCATAGTTGCAGCTTCCTTAGAAGAAAGATACTTACTCTTGAGGTTTGTTATTCTTTTCACTTCTTGGTAGGATATTCAAGTCTTTTGTTGTATCCACAGTCATTGCTCATTTAGATATACTATGACTTTCAAAACTTGTAAAACTTAAAATACTTTCTCATTTCTCCATAGCTTGACATTCGCACTATATGATTCCTGTATATGAAGTATATACAATATGTTTTTTCTTTTTATTATCGGTTAAACCTAATTAACATGAACTTCTCATAGCTGTTTTCTTTTATCCTTAATGTCCAGCTCTTGAAATGTTCAGTATACTATTTAGACACTAAAATGATTCTTTATAATTAAACCCTTATTTTCAGTGATTAAAGATTAAGATTAGAATTTATTGCACACAGTGTTAGTTGCAGTACTCTTGTGTTTAAGTTATAACACAAATTATTGGTTAGGTTAAAATTTTTATTCATATAATGAATGGATATAGGTATTATATATCGAGTACCTTATCATAATTCTTTAACTTAAAAGTTTGCTGTCCATGAGTGGGGAAAATGTTATGCTGTAATCTTTCACAAATTTAGGAACCATATCCATCAGATAAATCATGTTTGGAGCACATACAATTATAGCTCATCTGTAAATATGAATTTTCATACTTTATATTAAAGTGATTCAGTTTAACATTATAATTCTAGGGAATTTGATCCTGAATTCTAGGGAATTTGATATCCTAGTCATGTTTCCATCTGGTTTCCATTCATAATTCATTCTAAATCACTTGGAATTTAATAGTCTCTACTGTGTCCTTCTTGAAGCATTTATGGAGGTGCCTCGTTTAAGACAGAATAAATGAAGTAAAGATTTCCTTAATATTTCCAACTTACCATTACCAGTCTGTGAAGAAATGAAAAAGTTGGTAGTTCTGGTACCAAAAAGCAGGTGTTCTTGTGTATATTAACATTAGTTTACCTATCTTGAAGTAACAGATGATGAGCACTATGTTAATATATTACAATTTGTTTGTTAGTAATGTCTTAGTGTCTTGGCAGTGGAATTCTAAATATTTTCCCATATTTTCTTAGGCTTGGGGATCAGTCATCCTGGTGTGAGTTAAAGTTGACTTGATTGGATTGAAGGGCCATTAAGTGACTTCCTTAAACTTTCATACTATTGTTGTCAAAGTAATGTCTTATAGCTTTATGAAGATAACTAAGATTATCTTTTATACCCCCTTTCTCAAATTTTCTTGTCACAACCAATTTCTCCATATGCATTATGTCATACAGTAAATCTAATTAGGTAATGCATGAGTGTAGCACAGCAGTGGGTTTCCACATAGAAAGCATATTTACAATATATATATTTTTTTCTCATTGGAAAAAGATACTCATATAAGAGTTATAGGTAACTGAGTTTAAATGAGAATTCTTTGCTATTGACCGGTGCATGTGTAACCAGTTCATTTTGATGTACAGAAAGTTAAAAGAGTTATTGTACCCAAGTTTGATATTGAAATACATAATGTTAAGAGTACAAGTTATTTACATTTTTTGTAAAGGCTGAAAATATTTCCAAATGTTGAGCATAATGGAATAGGTTACAAATAATTAGGGAAACAGCAGCTTTGGAGTGTAGATACTGATGTCTGTGTGTTAATGTATTTCATGGAAATGAGTACAGTGTCAGAAAGATTTACAGATGTTAGAAGTTGTTTAGATGCTGGTCAGACACTGGGTGAGGTTAGATTTCTGTGGCTTTGGAATGATAAAACATTTAAACATTTCATATTTGTTAACCATGTTGTTGGATGTATGGAATGATTATTTAGTTGGCAGTGGCAATTATCTATTTAATACAAATTATGAATATCACATTTAATGAATTTCAACTTACAGAGGAGTTTTTAACATTTGATTCTTAATAGTTTTTCGCCATTGCTCGTCAGATTCCTACCTAGTCTAGAATTTTATGAAGGCTGGTAGACCTTCAAGTCTAAATGGTGAAAAGGAAACTATATAAATTAGTTGAAGGGCTAGATTGATGAGCAGTTAGTGAAAGATAACATGATATAATTATGTTTAACCGATTTTATTCTGTATGATTAATTTGATTATGTAACCCCAGTACCCCTTTCATGAGGCTCCTGCAATTTTAAGGCTGAACTACAGGCAGTAGGAAGGAAATGATAAATTCCTTTAGAATAAGAATTTCTCAGTGATATTGTACTTCTTTTCATCCATGGATGATGCCACCTTACTCGTAATGTAACCAGATGCAGGCTGGGTCATGCAATACCTTCTTTGTGAATATGGTTATGAAAACAAGAAATTATAAGTTTTGCATCCATTTTTATTTAGGATTTTATTAATGTTATTTATGTTTCATCACAATAGATATTGATGCCATAATGTCATATGTACCTCACTTCAACTCCAGTGATAAACAGAAATAAAGCTATCACTATGATCATAGAGATACCAGCACAATATTTCCTGTGGAATGTGTCCAAAAGCAACATAGCAGGAGTAGGAATAGGGCATTAGAGACTCATTTTGGTTGATAAGTACACCCTATACAAAGGCAATCCTGATAAGATACACTGGTTTTCCTGCATTAACAAACAGTGTCCGCAAAAAACATTTTCCTACCCCATATATTTTCACAGGCAATATACGGTAAAGGTTTATTGTGGATACTAGCATATGATGCTCTCAGGGTGAACTCATCATACATCTGGTCACTGAGAGTAGTGTTTCTAAAGGTGTGAGCACTAGTAACCTGCATCAGTGAGACACAAGCTGTCTTGAGGGATGTATATTCTCTGCTCTTCCTGGCTGCCATTTTACTTTTAGGAATTTTGCTTCTAGGTTCTCTCTTCTACCTGTGCATCAATATGGTTGGTTCTTGCCTTTCTAAGGAGGAGAAAGCCCGAATTTTCACTAAGCAAGAAAATGTAGGTACACACAAGATTTCTAAGAGCACTTGATGCTCAGAACACAGTCAGGCAGCTGCATCCTGCAGCACACCTCATCAGTGCCTCTTCTCATTCAGGAGATCAAGACCTATGGACCCAAATATGGACCTAGAATACTTCAGGAGCCTTGCCATTTCTGTGCCCAGGCATCTTCAGATAGTAATCAGGGCCAAAGAAGTGATGACAAAGCACTGAGATGTAAGTGTGACATCATCTTTGAAAATGTCTAGGGAGGTGGATGAGGTTTTTTGCCGACATTTTATATAAGTTGAATATTTTAATTATTATTATTATCTGTAATCCTCAGTCCTCAGCCAGTACACATTGCTACAATGAAGTTGCGTAACCTTTAGTGAGGAATTGCACGCTTTTGAGGTGACTGTAACTACCATATGCCTCTTAAGATCACTTTTTTCGCGTTTCCAAAAGAAGGAACAGAGAAGGGGGCCAAGTTAGGATTTTTTCCTCTAAGGCTCTGTCCTCTGTTCTTAACGCTACCTCGCTAAAGGGGGAAAAGGCGAATATGTATGAAAAAGAAATATATATATATATATATATATATATATATATATATATATTTTATCCCTGGGGATAGGGGAGAAAGAATACTTTCCACGTATTCCCTGCGTGTCGTAAA
>JAYMFT010035481.1:0-15815 GCA_038088735.1 Panulirus argus | reverse complement strand
GAACAGAGGACTGAGCCTTAGAGGGAAAATCCTCACTTGGCCCCTTCTCTGTTCCTTTTTTGGAAAAGCAGAAACTGTAGGGGAGGATTTCCAGCCCCCTGCTCCCTCCCCTTTTAGTCGCCTTTTATGACACGCAGGAAATGCATGGGAAGTATTCTTTCTCCCCTCTCCCCTGACCTGAGCCAGGAACCCATTTCATTAACCAACCTTTGAGGTTGGTTAATGAAATGGGTACCTGGCTCTAGGTGGATGAACTGCTGGGTCGGCTGTGAACCGACTGCAGCAACCAGGATTTGAACCTATGTGCTCGACCCTCTAACGGCCCGCAAATGCGTCACTGTCAGGAACACTAACCGCTGTACCACAGGAGTCCATACAGTACATACCCTATTATAAGATTCACTTTGCATCTTCTTTTCTTAGAGCTTCAAACAAATTCTTTTATATATTCAAACACATTCTATTTCTTTTATGCATGTGGTCACATCTAGTATTTCTATTTTTCAAAAAGGTAATCAAAAAGTAATGCCATATAATCTCAGTTAAAAAAGTTAACATCTGCATCAAAAAATGGTTAAATTTTTTTCCTATTAATAATAATGTAACCAAAATGCTAAAAAAATTAAATATAAATCAAAATAATAAATGCAAAACAAAAAATTTGGTACTAATCTAGTATACCTGGATTACTGGAAAGATGTGTATGGCATTCAACCCCTGGATCTGGTGAGGTTCTAATCGGTGAGGACACTTCATGGATCGTAACACTCGTACAATTCTTTCAGTTAGAGCTCTGGAAAGAGGATTCATGAATTTCAATATCAATACATGCAAAATTTTACATGTTGGTAGTAATGTAAAGGCAAGCTACAGTATGAATTCTGTTGAAGTGCAAAAGGTAAATAAAAAAAAAAAGACCAAGTAAGTAGTATGAAGAAGCAGTGAAAAAAGTGAACCTAATTCTTGACTTCACAGACAAGACCTTCAAATTCAAGTCCAGAGAAATCATCCTCACTCTTTACAGTTAACTTGTTCATCCCCATCTTGAATATTGTGTTTAGTTTTGGCCACAATACCTAACAAAAAGACGGAGAAAGAACAGATAGATTGCAGCATCGAGCCACCAAAAATGATTCCTGAGCTGAGAAGCAAATTCTATGAGAGCTGATTAAACAACATGGATCTGTTTGCTTAGAAAAGAAAGACACAGAAGGAAATCTAATACAAGTATTCAAAATCATCAAAGGCTTTGATAATCTTGATCTATTACGTAATTAAGACTTAATTTGTCGGATTTCACTCGTAGTAATGGATCCAAACTCATGGGTAAATGTTTTACTTTCAATGAGGCAAAATACTTTTTCTTCTTCATGAATGTTAACATATGGAATGATATGACAATTACAGGGGTTGAAAGCAGTACTATAGATAAGCTTAAGAATAGTCTTGATAAATACTTCACCTCAAGTTCTTGGTCTGCTTTATTTGTGATTCCATAGTCACACTGACAGTTTGCAGGTTATTCTCTTTGAATCATCTGTAAGCTCTCTAACTTTTACCACACTAACTTGTCAGTCTGTGATATCTTCCACCAACACAAACAGCCTCGAAAGACCCAGTGGTCTGCTGCCATTTGAATTACTTAGTATCAATAGCTTTCTCCATATCCATAAATGCCACCTGAAACCTTTCTGTTTTTCAATTTCTCACACACATTCTTCAAAACCAAACATCTGATCCACACTTTATCTTCCATTACCACATTGTTCAACCCCAGTCTGATGTTCTGTGCATGTTCACCCTCTCAATCACCACTCTCCAATACAACTTCCCAGGTACTTTCAACAAATTCATACATCTGTAATTCGAACACTCGACATTTCATCCCTTGCCTTAATACACTGGCACTACACATGCACTTTACCAATCCTCAGGCACCTCACCATGGTTCAATCATCGTAACTAACCAATGAATATGACAGTCAACCCCTTTCTTACGAAATTCAACTGCAATACCATCCACTCCAGCTGGCCACATTTCATCTTACATAAGGCTTTCACCACCTCGTCTCTCTCCACCAAACCACTTTTCGACATATGACTCTCTCACCTCACATACCTTCCTAAATCAAACGACCTACATATACCACCATCATGAAACACATTCAACAATCCTTCAATTACTCACTTCATCTCCTCTCTACCTGGTTACACTTCCCCACATGCCCCTTCACCATTACACTTCCCCACATGCCCCTTCACCAATGTTTACATTTGCTCTGTTATTTTCTAACAATCTCCTTTCCAAAACATCTTATCCTCCCTAAAGTTTGCTAATACTCATTCACCCCAACTCTCATTTGCCTTCATTTTCAGACCCTGCATCTTCCTCGTAACCTCCTCCTGCTTTCTCTTGTACATCTCCCAATTACTTAAACTCTTTCCCTGTCACAAATACCTCTCTTTTCTCTTTCACTATCAACTTTACTTCATCATTCCACCACTCACTACCCTGTATCACCTATCAACGACCTACTTTACACATGCCACACATCTCTCTCCCACATGCTAACTCTGCTTCCCTAAACATCTAACATTCCTCACCCACTCCCCTAGCTTTGTTTACTCTCACCTTTTATCAGTCCATATCTAATCTGTCCTGGTATTTCTTCACACAGTCTCTAAGTTCATTTTCACCACCCTCTTCTCACAAATAGCATTTCCTCTTTTCCAAAAACCTCTACAAATCCTCACCTCAACCAAGTAATGATCAGACATCCTATCAGCTACCCCTCTCAGCAAATTCATATCCATATGTTTCTCCTTAACAAGCCTACCATTTACTATGTTATGCAATAATGCCCACATACCATCTTCCCTACCCACCCATGTATGTCCCTCTTTTAAACTATGCATTCCCAATCAAAGTTCTTTTCAATACACAGTTCCACAAGCTGTTCATCATTTCCATTCACCTCAATGAATACCCCATGCCTCCAATTTTACCCTCAACTGCTACATTACTAACTTTCACATTCAAACCATCCATCATTAATACCTGCTGACACACTCACCCATACTTACATGAAATATATATCAAGGGAAAATTTAGATACTCGTCAGATATATATATACTAAAATATTTCTTTCTTAGAGAAGTCTCCAGTATCAAAATGCCCTTTGATACCAAAAACGTAACCAAATAACCTAATGCTTCTAAGAAACTAATGAAAATCTTTTACTATATGGGCAAAAATATGTTATATAGTATATCCCATTATTCATTTGCTGTAATCATTAATTTGGGGAAAAGAATACAGAACATTTCATAATATTAAAACTTCCAAGCACTAACATTTTCTGTCCAATAGTGAGGTTCTCATGGAAAAGCAGATCAACATCTACATCAAAGCTGCATGTCTCTATACACCATGTCATTCCACCAACAATCTGAAGAACAAAATGGGAAAAATTAGATGATATTAAAGAAACTTTAGGAGAGTTTAATGCTGCATTTTAAGTCATTCTGAGGTGATATCGGCATAAGATATGGTACAGACATAGGCAGCAAATTCCAAGAGGTTCACTTTTGCCCATACGTAAATTGTCTCAGACAGAGAGAGGGAGAATTATTCTTAACCTTGTCAAATGGAGACAGTCCTTTGATTCGAGCTCTGAAGTATCCAGCAGCAACAAGAAGCTCAGTAATTTCAGACAGTTTAACCCCTTGGTCTTCATCTTCTCGGATGTCTACCTGGAAGGTTAAAAGGCACTCCAGTTACTAAAAATAAAATTCTTTTATTTCTTTTTTACACGCTTTTAATTTCCTTACTAATATTAAACTGTGTTAGTAATTGATATTTTCAACTCAGTACAACGAATTTACCACTCACATATTATACCTTAAATCTTAAGGACTCTATAAATGTACCCAAATATAAACATGATTACAATGCAGACTGAATGCTACTGAGTGTTGTAAGAGCAATGCGCATTACAGACACCTCGTGGCCAAGAGATTTTAATGATGATGAAACATACAAGCAGAAAACAGGTGACCTATGTTAAGCATATTTCATTAGAAACCATTTACCATCATTAAAAATAAGTTATTCAACCCTTCCACAGCAGCCAGCTATCTATCTATCTATCTATATCTCTGATGCCTGTTCCAACTAGAACGCCCTCAAGAGGGTGGTCACAGTAACAGTCTCCATAACTAATGAAGTCTAGTGCTACTTCTTAGCTTTTAGTGCCTTACAGCAGCTAACATCAACTGATATTCTCTTACAAAACGATGGCTGACATCAGTTGTGCTCATGTGGTGACTCCACAGAAAATATGTATTGTAGACTGTTGAATTGCTCATTTAAAAAAAAAAAATTAGAGAATTAAGAAAAAAAGAAAAGAAAAGATGAGGGAAAGTGTTTATGAATTTTGGAGGAAGTGAAAGACCTGCCTTTTCAAATGTGTTAGGTCATAGTTATTGGGAATGACATGAAAAGGAAGAGAGTGTCAAAGCTTCAACATGTAGGGAAAGAAGCATTTATCAATACGGCACACCCTGGAGTTACTAATGGCCACACAATAATCATGTGATGCAGCAGCTTGCTGAGTATCATATGGTCTAGTTTGAGGTGTGGGCACACAAGCAGCTAGCTTTCAGGAGCAAAAGCCGAAGTAATACCTATAGAAGAAGGAAAGTGAACCGAGAGTGCTGTGTAGGGCATGGGGGTCAAGTTTGGAAGTTAGCCTAGGAGAGTTTATAAGTCAGACTGCTTTCAAGTTGACTCTGTCAAGCAAGGATGCAAAGCTAGAACCACCCCAAATGTAAGAGCAGTATTCCATACAAGAATGAATCAATCCCCCTGTATAAATGGAGCAACTGTTCAGGTGAGATGTTTCGACACCTAAACAGTACACCCAATTCCTTAGAGGCAGACTTAGCTATTCCTGTAACGTGGAGTTTCCAAGAAAGAGTGGATATTACAGTAATACCGAGTATGTTTGAGTCACGAGGTGGAATTACAGAACCATCAAAGGAGAGACGAGAGTTGTGGGGAGTTTTCAATAAAGAGATGATTAGAAATTGGGTTTTGGAGGCATTAAACTTAACAAAATTTTGTGTACCCCACTGAGATGAGAACCCAATGCCACATCCTGTCAAAAGCCTTAGAAATATCAAGGGCAACTGCACGTGACTCCCCAAAATCTCTCTGGGATGATAGCCATACATTAATAGGATGAAAAAGAATATCACCAGTGGATCTTGCCTTATGTAAGCCATGCCAGTGATCAGAGAGAAAACTGTGATTTTCAAAGTGTCTGAGGATATGGGAGTTGAGGAGAGATTCAAAGACTTTGGAAATAGATTTCAAAGCACCAGGATGATAGTTAGATGGGTCAGAACAGACCCCTTCTTAAGGATGAGGTATATCAATACATATTTCCAAGAAGGAAAAGTTTTGGTTTTTAAACAGATATGGAAGAGACAAGCAGGCACAGGTGCAAGTTCAGAGGCACACTCTCTCAGTACACGGGGATGGATGCTATCAGGACCATAAGCCTTCTTGTGACCAGAGAAAGAAGTGCTTTTTGGACAGTCCAAAAATGATTATGGGAAGAGGCATAGGATTAGTAGGAGGAGCATCAGGGTGTGTGGGAATGTTAGGGTCATCCAAGGTGGAGTTAGAGGAGAAATGGGAACTAAAGAGAATTGCTTTGTCTATGGGAGAGACAGCTATAGTACCGTCAGAACGGAAAAATGAAGGAAAGGCAGAGCGACAGAAATTGTAAAAGATACCCTACGCTAAAGACCAGAAAGACCTATCAGTGGGCGATGAAGATCATACCACTACATAACAGGAGCATGTACCATTACATACCAGCAGCATATACCACTACATCACAGTAGCATGTACCACTACAAGCCAATAGGATCCATATCCGCCAGTGATATACACTTGTACTAACTGTGATGAATCTATTCATACAATTTCTCTTTATAACATTACTGCACTTCTAAGAAAAACTTCGTAAGATTTCTGCCTAGGTTATTTGCTCCACATAGTCAAAACCTTACTTGTCCTTCTCGTGCGCTGTTCGAACGTGGTTTTGTTTCAGTAGAAATCATTATAAAAGTCGTGTATTTCTTCCTCTCTTTTCCCAGAGTCGAATGTAAACATGCACCACCCCGTTAATCTGGACACATCTCCGCCCACCTCTCACAACACATCCCTTCATTCTACCAAACACAATCCAGTTCTTAACATCACTCTCCCAGTTATGCTCATAAATATATTACCTATTTTTATGTTCGTCAGCCTTGCATTAGATTCAAATAAGTGTTCTAATTGTATTTTCTGACAAATTCGCTCGTGTTCGCTGGCTGTTTCGTGTGCTAGCCTGAACGTTTGCTGGCTATTTTGAACTATGGCTGCACGACTTCAAATTGGTATCACAGAACTCTCGGGGTTAAACCAAAATTAGCCAAGGCATATTAGGATAACACAGAATATACAATCAAAATTGCTTGAATTTGTGTGTTAAAGTGAGCTGGTGGGATGTCAGAATTTAAAGAGGGAAGATTCGGAGTTAAAGAAAAGATATTTTGCTCTGGTTCACTCTCAATAGCTGTGTCCCAAATACAGACAGACATATTGAATGAAATAATACCATTAAAAAAGAACGTCATAAAAGGAAAGTAAAATGACCAAGAAACAAATGATATAAGCTTTATCTTATCCAAGGAGAAATAATATTGGTAACAACAGATATGTTTGCTGTAAAGGCTAAAATTATAGTGACCTCAAGTGGCGATAACGTTACATCCTGAGTAATATAGAAATTATCTACTTGTACAGTAAAGAGAGACAATTTGCTCTAAACAATTGGGAATGGTGAACGTGTGGGCTTCAAACCCTGCACCATCCATATGGGAGGAATTCAACCAATCCAAATGGTGAACGTTGAAATCCCTTGGTAGAGGTTCGCTTGCGGATGAGAGTACGCCAATCTCATGGTCCTAATCAAGGCTCTCATTAATATATATATATATATATATATATTACTAGGTCACAGTGGTGCGCGTGATCTTCTATATACATAAAGGATATTGAAACAAGTTCCCACGTGAACTTTCGTGTAATGATCATATCGTCATGGGAAATACAAGAATGAGATAGAAGACGTAGTACAGTCAACTGATATACAAGGGAGAGACGTAGCTAAGACGTCACTGGTAAACATTTGTTTAACGATAAAGGGATGAAATTAAACACAGGCCATAAAAACTATTTACATTCCAAAAAACAATTACAAAAAATAAACTATTTACGGGCAGAAAAAAGTTACATTATCACAATCCATGTAAGCTTTCAAACCAAGAAGTCTCTTCCTATACACAAACAATAATCATAATTAATAAACGGTGACCTTTGCCAGGATTTTCTCACCCTACGGAGTCTCTGCCTCGTTAGTTGATTATGTCGTTGATCAGTAACACTGATGTGGAACATTTATGTAGGTCTGAGCCTTCTCCAAATCTTTAAGTTTATGAGGTGAAGCATGTTGCAGATAGGTTAGTACCGGAGTATGGCCGGAATGCTCGTAGAGTTAAAGGTTTTGGTAATAAGACTGAACAAGCTAAGATTAACGCAAAGGTATGAAACACTAAAATAATTAATGTTACTCGATGAATGTAAGCGTAGTGTGCCTATTAAAGTTGTGAATTATTTGGTAGAAAGAGAAGTGGATTCTGTTGACATGGCTGGATTACTAGCAGACCAGTACTCGCCGACTCACAAACTTGACGCGGAGACACCTCCGAAAAAGTTTGATGGCAAGGGAAAATCTAATACTCATGTAACCCCACTTGAATCCAGCCTCTTGCTGAATGCATCTAAAATTCAGGGTAACAACCCCGAGAGGGATAGACCATGTTATCATGGTGGCAAAGTTGGACATCAGGTGAGGAAGTGCTGGACCAGGCTGAAAGAATCCCGAGATTTTACGAAAGATAAACCAGTAAATCTCGTCTCAACCTCGGACACACCTAGTGATGTAATTGAGGCTAACCCCTTCATAGCGTGATAGTGGGAGTTGCAAGAGTGGCAATAATTTTGTAGGTGATGATCCGTTTAGAAGAGACTACAACGCATTCCTGTCTAAGGGTTATGTCTTTAATTGTGGAGTAAGAATGGAGGTGGCAGTGCTGCGCGATTCTGGTGCGCTACAGACTCTGATGTTAGAGGGTTTGGTGCCTGTGGGAAAGTCTGAAAAACGTCTTCATAGACGGGCTGTGGAAGTTCGAAGCAGCTCCACTAGCCAGTGTGAGTGTGGAAACAGATCTATTCACGGGACCTGCTCTTGTAGGTATTGTGGATAAGTTGACTGTCTAGAGTGGACTTCGTGTTAGGCAGTGATCTAGCAGGAGGAAAAATGAGTCAAGTGCCGGTGTTGTCTGCGAGATCGGTCGAGTCCACGGAGACAAAGCAACTTGAGTCAGAGGTACCTGAGGTATTCCCACACTGCGCAGTAGCCAGGTCCAGACAGTGTGCTTGAGGAGCCAGAGGTCGAGACGGAAAGGGTGAGAACACATTCTGAGGATGAAACCAGTGAGATGGAGCCAAGTGATACCTTCTTCGCTGGTTTGGAATCCAAACAAGGACTAGTGGGTGAGGCTGATGATTTGCCTCGGCAGAACCGAAGAACATTACAGAGGACCGAACCAGAATTTAAAAACTGCGACAAGTATGAAATCATAAAAGATAAGGTAAAGTATTTGGGCTATGTGATCGCCCAAGGTGAGTTAAGGCCTGTCCAGACGAGCGGGCGTGTCCACCGGGCAGCGCGGTTGGCGGGCAAATTCTGCCGGGCCTGCCCGTGAATGTTGTCCACAGGGTCGAAGCTCGAGCCACCACCATGCACCGCCTGGTGATTTCGTTCATCGGGCGCTCGGGCAATTTGATTGTTTTCTCGTTAAAAGTGCCCATTAACGGGCATGCCCGCCGATCAGGCCCGCTCGTCTGGACGGGTCATTGGATTTTGCACTAACTTACAAGCGTGCAAAGGAGAGGCTGTTGAATGTGAATGAGTTAAGAGGTGTTGCAGGTAGGATGTCTGGTCATTTTTTGGTGGAGGCGAGGGTAAAAGTTTGTAGCGGTTTTCGGGAATGTGAAAATGACATGGGCGGGAAGAAGGTGGTGAAAGTGATCAAGCCTGGAAGAGAGGCTTGTGTGGAGAAATACCAAGAAATACTGAGTGAAGAATGGCAAAAGGTGAACACAAATGGAATAACTGGAGTAGGCAAAGATTGAAGGGTATTTCAGGAAGCAGTGCTAACATATGCGGACGACGTGTGTTGTATGCGGGTGGTGGTGGAAGGTGGGCTTTTGAAAAAGGTTAGTGAGTAGTGGGATGAAAAGGTTGATCAGCTAGAATGAGTAAAGAGATGTGTGGACGGTTTCTGTTAAAAAAAGAAGTGCAAGTGACTGTATGAACAAGAGAAAGCGACAGGAAGTCAAGAGGAAGGTGTAGAGGTTGCAAAAGAGGGCAGTTGAGAGATGGGATGAGAAAGTATCAGAGAACTCAAGGAAGGATAAGACTATGTTCTGGAAGGAGATGAAGAGTGCAAATAGAACAAGAGAACAAATGAGAGAATCGGTGAGGGGAGCAGACTCAGAAATGGTCACAGGCAAAGGAATAGGTGACTTAGAGATGGCCTGAAGGGCTTTAATGTATTACAAGGTAGGGTAGCGGATACATGATGTATGAAAAATGTAGGTTTCGTTGATCATGTGTGAAGGAGTGATGTAGGGAGTAGTCATGTGAGAAGCGGTGATGTAAAGAAAAATGATGTAAGGAGTTGTGAGGAGAGAACTAGCGATGTAGGGAGCGGTGATGTCGAGAGAAGTGATGTCAGGAGCATTGATGCCAGAAGCAGTGATGTGGAGTGCACCGAACAAAGTGGTTTTACGAGGACCGAATGGTGTAAAATTAGAATTATGCATAAGAAAAGAAAGTTACTCTTGATGTTTGAAAAACATGAGCACTTTAGGGTCGAAGAACGATGCGCAGACACCTGTACCTTTTGGTGATAAATAAATGGATGATAGAATGCTAGACCATCAAAATAGTAAGGGTAATAAGGGATTTATGGGGAACTGATTATCGAAAATAGACGATTCTTTAGTTTTAACGGAACAGATTCGGATTGCCTTTCAGACAGACCAATTAAGAATGGAAGCTTTTGAGAAAAACCGTCCACACTACATTACACTGAGCATTGATAGGGTGGCATAGGTTAAAATTTACACCTGATATTATCATTCGAAAGCTAATGGAGGAGGAATTGCTGGAAAGCTCGACATACAACTGGAATAATAGCGAAAATCATTGCAAACAGGTTCTAACCTTTCAGTTATTTACTTAGTAAACATATGAGGTCAGCATACAAATTCTGATGAATGAGTATTTCTGAAACAGGAAATAATTTCCTATTTTGTTAATGAGACTAATCGAGAGTACGATTTTAAAGCACACGCTCATTATTACTGTTATACGTTGGATGAAATGACCCTTTAATTGCAAACGCTACATTGATTCGAGAATGTTGTGTTATAAGTCAGTCATCGACAGAAAATCGAGTAGGAAAGAACAGTTTGCAATATTCCAAAAGTGAAGCTTAGGCTTCAATTTTTGAGGTAATATTTAAAACGACTATTCGTGCAGACACGCACGCTCGAAATTCGACACTGGATACCTCTAAAGGTACGACTTGCATCCCAGTATGACGTTCCAGTATGAAACGAATGAAAAAAAAATCATCATCTTGAATTCCATATTTACTTTTGATATAATGAATCGGTGTGAGAGCTTTCCCTTTTTTGAAGTCAAATCAATCATTCTCGCAGCATTTTGGGGGCTATTTGTCACATTCTGTTCACTGAGGATCAATTCGATGACAGATTTACCTTGACGAATCTTCTTTTCCTCCGTCTCCTCCCAGCCAAGTAAGAGCAGCAGGAGCAGAAGCAGCAACAGCAGGAGCGTGCAGGAGGAGATGCTCACCACGATGAACTGCTACGCCGTCAGCCCCAAGACACACCACACATCATGCATGACACGAGCTAGCGGAAAGCTCGCTAGTGCTGGAGGTGTCGGTGACGGTGATAGTAAGGTCAGTAGTGGTGTTGGTGGTAGTGGTGGCAGGATTGTTTGTGGTAATCATAGGGTTATTAGAGAACATGGTAGGTTCAGTGGTGAAGATGGAGTCAGTAGTAATGGTGATGACAGGATCAGCTGCAGTAGTTGAGGTTAATTCAGGAGTCGTAGTGCTTGGGTCGGTGGTCGTCGTAGTTGACTCAGGAGTCGTAGTGCTTGAGTCAGTCGTAGATGCACTTGTGTCCGGAGTCGTGGTTGGTGGAGGTCGTGGTTGTGGTATAATCTCCCGTGTAGGCTTCAATGTACTCGAAGCCTACAGCTGTGTGTGTCTCCTCGCCAGTGCCACAGAGCCTGACCAGCAGGTTCCGTCGTGTTTTCCAGATAGGACAATAAAACATCAATTTCCCTTAAACAGAAATCTTTTGTAAAAGTAATTATGCAAAGGGACAAAAGATATATAACAGCCGTTTCTCACGTTAGGGGAAGCTGTCGTCGAATGGGAATGATGTGCTACCTTGGCTGCTTTCCATACAGACAGACGGAGCATAATTACTATAGTAATAGAGTTAATTCTAATATTTGCAGCAGACTGCTATATCAGCGAAGATGATTTTACACTAGCGAAAAATATTTTTGCAACATTGGGAATACTAACATACATCTTGAGGAGGGAAGGGAAGAGAATGGAACAGTTTTTTTTTAGTTTCCGTCTTTTAGGAGATTCTGAACCTATGTCATCGAGTAACGTCAGTTACAGAAGACTTGAATCCACCAAAAACAAACAGAACGTATGCTGGGGGAGGAGTCATAAGTAACCGATAAACTGCAGTTCATTTACCGTGACTCAGTGGTCGCACTCCTCCTGCCAGCGCGTCTTGTTCCAGCCACCGATCCTACGGTCGCACAGCTGCAGAGTAGCGTAGTTGCAGGCGGTCTCAGAGGCTCAGGTCGCACCAGAAGGACACGGAGGTGGTGAGGGATTGGGCCGGATCCAGCGTGAAAGCCATACAGGAATCCGACTCGATATGTCGAACACGAACGCCCCGCCGTTGCTTCTCCTTCCTGCTGGGTTAGGGACCTTGTAGGCGGGGTCGATGGCCTTGTATGGCGTCACCTTGAAGTTGCTCCTCCCGGCTATGTCTTTAAAGTTGGTTTGGTCGTACCCCGAAAACTTCGGCGAACACAGACACACGAGACATAGAGTTATCAGGAAGTTTATCTTGTCACAGCTCCGCCTGTTTACGGAAATTTTGGTTCAATACTTTTTCTCTTTTCCGATGATTAGGCGGTTTTTCTGTTCTGTTTGTTATGGGAGAGTTGGACCTATGGCCACGGACGATGGCTCTAACACAGCACTCTCCGGCTGAGGTGCACCTGGTCCTCGCTAGCGGACCAACAGGAGTAATGTCTCCCTCGCATAAGCAGGTCATACGATGTCGAAGCTAAAGTCAGCCACCAGATCTACCCTGGATTCTGTTATCGGGCGGTAAACGACGGTTTTATTGGGGACTGTATACAATTGTGAGTAAGATCAATACCTAGAGAATTTGTGGTAGTGTTGTAATTACTACAGAGTAGTGCGTAGTAGTGTTGTAATTACCAAAGCAGGGGTGTGTTGTAGCACTGTGAGTACAATATTGTATGTGGTGGCGTTATAATCACTATGCAGTAGTGCGCGGCCAGAATATGAATCCCTAAAAGCATTATGCGAACGACCTGGTAGTTGTAAGATTCCCTAAAGTCTATACAAACGATCTTGTCGGTGTAAGATTCCCTAGAAGCATTATACAAACGATCTGGTCAGCATAGCATTCCCTAAAGTCCTTATACGAACGATCCGGACTGTCATATTCCCTTAACTTTTCTTTTTATCTCCATTGGAAAGCGTCTTGTTACCACCACAGAATAAAATGCATGTCTTTGCCCTTCAAGGGTCTGTTGGTCAACGCTTCGCGCTGGGTCTGGGCCGTCCAGATAAAGCACCTACTACGCCTGTATTTCTCCACTTGATACCTCTAGTACAACCAGCGAGTAGAGACGGAGTACAACAAAGTTCATGGTACTCCACGACCCTTACCAGTTGTTGAGTTCTGCAAAGGCCATTCTTCTCTCTCTCCCTTCCCTCTCTCTCTCTTTCTCTCTCTCTCTCTCTTTCTCTCTCTCATTACATTCGTCATTACGCTGTTGGCAATGCTTTATTGAAAAAAAAAATGTGGAACTGTACCGAAGCCACACTTCAGAACGCAAATGGGATTTTCCAATGCACATTAGATCACCAGACTGAGCAGTTCTCTGGCTGGCGCCATCAACTTTAGTCTTGTGTGCATTGAGCCAACGCTGACATTCTAGATTTATGTGTGTGTGTGTGTGTGTGTGTGATTAAAAACGCGTATGTATACGTATATGTCTGCCAGTGTATTTATGCGTTCCTGTGTATTTGAATATTTGTATTCGTGTGCATATGCATATATGGATGTGTGCAAAATTACCTTTTTTCACTTATTCATTTGTATAGTGCAAGGAGAGTTTTACGTTCGTGGGGACCCCATCTTCTGCGTGTATATGTGCGTATGGGTGTATATGTATGTATATGTGTGATTGTGGCATAGGTATAAATCGATGATCCTTACGATGATAAATTTCTCATACTATAAGATATCTAATTCTATCAGCGTTGCTTATGTCAGTAGTGAATGAATCTATATGTACTACTTAATCCTCTTATACCAAGATTCAAGATGCTTTGATTATATATTCCTGAGGTTCAAGAAAAATGCCAGACGTCTATAGATTGTCACTCGGGTTCACAAGATCAAATAATCTAACTTTACCCCTTCATTTTCTGCGATGAAAATCATCACTTCCTCACTCTAGTAAGGGGTGACAGTTTCCCATTCAGCAGCCAAAAGTGAAGCATTTCCGAGCTGATGGATAAGTGTTCTACCTGAGATCTTCAAGCTGGTGGTTTCTCCAGCCACACACCCGTCCTTCGGGTAGCTCCTCGATGAGGAACTCTTCCAGAAGTTAAAAGTCTTTATTAGACTATTCTTCAGCAGACATTTCTGCCTCCAAAACGGGTGTCTTCGAGCCTATTATCACCTGGATATCCTCTAACTGTTTAAATCCCCACTGGATATCTAACGGTGTGACTCCCTACCGGGCATTTCCTAAATGAATAACTTCCCACTGGACAACTTTCGCTAGGAAGACTACCCACTGGGTGATTCCTACCTGGAAAGTGTTTTGCTACCACTGAAGTCATTCCATCGCTTCACTTGTATACGTTAAACTGACATCGAGGACATATCACACCACTGCTGCACACCTGTTACAACCACTGAAGGAAGTATACCACTGCTGAATATCTTATGCCACTAAATTGAAGAAAATCTTGATCTCGCAAGAGCATCTCGTCTGTCACTGCGTCATGTACCCCATAATTTTAAAGGCCAAAGAACTCGGTGCTCTCATTAACTGTTTATTTGAAATTCAAATCTTTTCATACCTGCAGACATACAGCTGACGTGATTTCAAGAAATATATAAGCGAATGAATATCAGAAGTGTGATAATGATCTCAAAAACACCCTCACAACTTTAATTTTTCTCAAACGTACATAATTCTGTCCCGCCTGGTCCTTCCATCCTATCCCTTACACATAAGGGAGCGAGTCACCAGAAAAAAAGGTTTTCTTCATAGAAAATGGCTCATTTTTAGTCCCTCTCACAGATTCTGTCAAGAGCCACTTTCATTTGCCATTCAGTACAAGATTATGACGCTGTGGGAGAGTTATCTTACTCTTGGATCACAGCGTCCGACTCAGCGGAAGCCATAGCTGGGCACAGCTCTGCTTACGTCTCCTCCGTATGTGTAGCTGTTTTGGCTTTTGCCTTGTGAGTGGACGTTATTCTCATTACGACGCCCAGTGTGCACGTAGGTACTATTTTCACGGCCATTACGTGTTCCGATGTTATACCCACGAGCGGTATGGACCGTGCTGTCACGTGCACGGGAGTTGTGCAAGTAGGTGTGCGTGCCTGCACGGACATCATCCACATGGCGGATGTTGTTGGCGTGCTCAACATCCGCCCATCCAACGCGCCTCGGATATGAAGTGTCCGGACCGCGCATGTGGCTATGAGGCAGCTCCTCCACTCGCCCTAACTCAGCCTCCGCTGACCTACCACCTCCTCCTCGAGGAGGAGTGCGGGGCAACATCCTCCCTGTGGTGGTGGCAACGCGGGACAGACGACGAGGGAGTGTGGGCCTGTTGGAGGCCGCACCGGTGGTATCCATTGGCAATCGCGCTGCTGTGGTGCCTACTGCAGGCCACAGTGCCGCCTCCCAGGGAGATGGCGATGCACTTACGACCTGCAAGTAAAGAGACGATTCATAGAGACGATTCTTGGCAACTACAGACATTGGATGTAAGGAGTGGTATAGGTGGGTTTGGACCTGGAGTTCAAAATAAGGGAAGCTTGATGTTACAGTATTGTTCATGTAATGGCTGCTAATGGAAATTCTTTGTTGCCATGAATTCCAACACAATTTTCCGTGAAGTATAGATTTTTCAGGAAAAAGAATATATATATATATATATATATATATATATATATATAGAGAGAGAGAGAGAGAGAGAGAGAGAGAGAGAG
>JAYMFT010035471.1:0-15817 GCA_038088735.1 Panulirus argus | reverse complement strand
CTGACGCGGGAAACGGAGAACGAGAGAGAGAGAGAGAGAGAGAGAGAGAGAGAGAGAGAGAGAGAGTGTATGTGTGTGTTTACATAAATCAATATACATATTGTGTGTATATATATATATATATATATATATATATATATATATATATATATATATATATATATATATATCACACACACAACAGTCATTCGTAACTGGAGTATGATATTGTTCTGAAAGGCGGCTTACGACACAGTGGATCGGTAGGGAGTTGAGGCTGACGGCACAAGCGCTCATGTTAAACTCGGCGCGGGAAGTTGATGGCCAGTTGAGTCTTCTGGGACTCGACGATGGAGGCAAAGTGGTGTGTGTGTGTGACACCTGCCTCGGGAGCAGGCTTTGTCCAGTGTCGTCCCCCAACCTGGGGAAAAAGTTGTTGTTATCGACCACAGTGTTGTGATTCCCGGGAATAACGTTGATCTTTTTTAAGGAAGGGTTTGGTTGTCTCTCGAGGGCTGTTGGTGAGAGTGTGGCCCACCTGTGTGTGTGTGTGTGCCCTAGGGCTACAGAGGGGCAAGAGCAATGGAGCCGGGTCTCCTGTTGGTGTGTGTGGGTCGTATATTGACACTCGGGTGTCAGGGATTTTTAAGGGTTCGTAGTGCAGGTTATTGAAGGCAATTTTTAACTAGTTGCTGATTTTTTTTTTCTATTCATAATTTTCATGGTTTGGAGTTAGACAGGAGGAAATTGAGGGATGGGGAAAGCCACCAGGAGTATTGTGTTTGCAACTCGAGGTCGTATAACCCAGATTGTTAGGCTCTCACAAGTGTCTTCCGGGTTGCGTAACAGAGATGTTGATTTTCTCTTCCTGACATCCATTTTCTAATGTTCCTGTACCTGCCTCCTCGTCTGGTTTGTGGGGCCTTCGCTGGGAGGAGGTGTTGGCTTACCAGCCAACCTGACAAGCTGTTCCCATCACGTTGCTCCGTTGTGTGTCTTGTCTGTACACTCAGATGGGGAATTTTCTCACAGACCGCTGAGTTATTGGAACCGAAAGGTTTTTTTTAGAAGTATATGGATGGGTTTTCTTTTTAAGGGGAGTGAGGGGTGTGGAGAGAGAGAGCCTTTACTTTGCTATCCTTTTTTTCCACTTCTTATAAAGGAACTGCATCTTCTTCTTCAGTGGTGTTAGGGCTATGCCACCTCGCCTGGTCTGTGTGGTCTGCGTATCTATGTATCTTACGTCCTTATGACTCGTTACGTCTTATCATTCATACAGCGTGGTTGCCCGAGCCCAATCACTTTATATTGATTGGCTTGAGAATTCAGAAACTTGCTAGCGGCAGCTGGCTGAGGTGGTATAAAAGTTGATAGAATTAGTCAAGAAATATTCGTCAGAAACAGTTAATTCTGTCGTCTTTAAAGTTTCCACGTCTTGATCCTCTGGTTAGACATTATTTATAGCTGAGGGGGACTATACTGGCTGAGGGGAGCGATACGGGCTGCGGTAAGCGATGCGGGCTGAGGTGTGAGTCTGCGGCCTGTCGACTGTGAAGGTGCGGTTGGTGCGCAAGGCTGGAGGAGGGAGCACGTGTGGGATGCGCGCCAGGTGAGGGGAGGGTCTGAGCGTGCCTCCCCTGCCACGTGTTGTTGCTCCTGGCTCCGCCAAGACTCACCTGCCCCCACATTGACAGCCAACCGAGTTTTGCTCACATATATTTTCCTCACACCTGCCGCCGTGGGGAGAGAGAGAGAGAGGGAGGGAGCTCTCCCGGTGAGGGAACCTGCTGGAAATAGTTAAGAGTGCATGATGGAAGAGGGGAGCCAGCAGCGTCCTGCGCCCCTGGCGGTAGGTTCCTGCACAGGGCCTGTTGAGGACGACGCCGAAAATATATATATATGAACACCTGTTGCCTCTCCATCACCCCCACCTGCCTCACTACACAGTATCTTCCTCCTCCTCCTCTTCCTCTTCCGCTTGGGGTTTCTAGAAGCGTTGAGAGTCTTGAGAGAGAGCAGGAGGAGGAGGCCAAGTGGTCATGTCATCCACTGAAGTCGGCTCGGTTAAGTATGTGTGAGAATGTCGGACGTTTTGGTGGCCCAATGTGTGCTTTTGATGCGTCGAAGGATTCAAGTCTCTCACGGAACCCCTCGGCGAAGCCGCCGGAACCTTGAATAAATTGAAAAGAAAGAAGATAAAGAGTGATTTAATTCTATTTTCTCTCATTCTGAAGAGTTGGGAGGATTGCACTTTTAAATTGGGAGTCACCTTATAGTTGCTTGGTGGAAAGACTCGACAAGAAAACAAGAGTTGGAAAGCGAACAAGGCAGTGCTTGTCTTGAGTGCAATGCCACCACTGGACGTGGCAACGCATAGGATGTGCGAGGAGTGGCCACGGGGGCGCTGAGAGAGAGAGAGAGAGAGACAGGCAGACGGTCATGTTGTGCCATGATCACTGATACAGCAGGAGGCTGCCGCATCCCCCCGAGGGGTTGGGTGGAGGTGGGGTGAGGGGGCAGTTTATTACAGCCAGGTCCCCTGAATGTCATGGATGTAATAATGGTTTCCGGGGTCTTTATCATCGCCAGCAGGAAGTATTATTGGTGGAACTCCCGTTGAGGGTGGTGCTTAGTGGCATGTGTGGCGGTGGCGTCATTTTTATAATTCAAACCTTTTGCGTCGTTGATACGAGGATGTTTTCGGGGGTCGCCCATTTCCGTATCCAGGAAGAGTTAATGTATTGGGCCCGCGTCTTCGTTTTTAACACAGACGCACAGCGACTGTGGTTACAGGGAGATGAAGGGGTGTGTGTGTGGGTGGTAGGGAACGACCAGTTAACCACGCCGGCCGGCGCAGCTGTGTGGCTCTGGCCTCATACATGTGTCTCCGGGAATTAAGTTAATCACTTTATTTGCCAGCGTACATGCTGGAGGTCCCGGACCAGCACGTTGTGCACGCTCTGCAAGCTTGGATTAAGTATAAGGCAAGTATAGGTAGGTATAAGGCAAGGTAGAGGTAAGATTTAGGGATCCATGGATTCGATAGACACACGCGCACACATACTACTCTCACGTTTTGGCTGGGAACACGGAGGGTGGCATTCCCTTGGAGTCATCAGGCGACGTGAGCCTTTGTTTTTGTAACTAGACCCGGCCACCTCCTCCTCCTCCTCCTCCCTCACCCCCTCATCACACTTGCCCATTAGTCTCTCGTCATCGTCCCTCATCTCCCCTCACAAGTCTCCCTTTATTGTCGAGGATTGGCCTGACGCTGGACTGCCTGCCTGCCTCTCCCCTGCCTTCCTTGTTCCCACGCCATGCAGGTCAAGTCCAACAAGCACTCCTCCTCCTCTTCCTCCTCCTCCACACGTGGAGGACGACCAAGCGTAAGAGGAGTGAATATAAATTGTGGAGAAAATGCATAAAAAACAGATAACGATAGTGAGCCGTGTATATAAGAGAAAGATAATGACCGCATCCCAATTGTTAAGTCAGATCGAGAGGATAAAGACTATGGGTCGTGACGGAGAGGATAGAGGATACATAAAGATTTTTAGCAGCTGAAGATATTACGTACGTGTCGGGGGCCCTCCTCCTCCGCCTCCTCCTGTTGCTTCAGGGTGCTGACAGGCCTGCTGGGGGGGGGGGGGGATCCTGCCGGGGTGCCTCTTCCTCCCTGTTGCTGGGTGCTGACTTCAGAGGGCATAAGAGTGTAGGAGGGTCACCCGCCGTTGCCCCCTCAGGCGCCGGCCCGTGACCCCCGTAAGTGCAAGGAAGGACTCGGTGGGGGGGGGGGGGGGAGCTGGGACGGGTTTCGTGGAGGTGGCCAGGGCGGCCCTGTGTTCACCTTCAGGAGGGACGTGACTCCTGCAGGAACCTGATACGGCACGGGATCCGCAGGTGGCTCCCGCGGCCCCCGACTCCCGAGAGCTGGGCCAAGTTGGAGGCGTTGTGGAGAGGTAAGGTTAGGGACGAAGGCAGAGACCGAATGCCGTAAGGACTTAGAGAGAGAGAGAGACGGAAGGAGACATGAGAGAGATGGGGAAAGAGTCAGAGAAAACTAGGAGATAAAGGAGAATACGAGACACACACACGGTAAGAGGAAGGAGCAGGTCAGATTGCCCGTGTGTGAATCCTGGGGTAAAACGACCCCCGGCCTTATGTAAAGACCAGCTGAGTGGGTCGGTCGGCCCCGCTGCTGTCTCTTCTGCGCTTTCCTGTACCTGTAGCAGTGGTGCGCAGAGACCCAGGGACCCATCTAGTTATCGCTGTATCCTGCCCAGGCTCAGTCGTCCTGTAGCCGTGGCTGTATCCTGCCCGGGGGACTCGGTGACCCAGCCAGTCAATCCTGCTCAGGCGTCGGATGCCATTTGTGTATCGTCTTAGTCCATCAGCCTTGCTTTTTTATTTTTATTTCTTTTTTTTTTTTAATCCTGAACCAGAGTCCCTCCGATACGGCATTTCGCTGGGGTTCCCTTTCTCTTCTTTCGCCCCTGCTGTATTACCCGGCGGTCGTTGAGTGGGTACGTGAAAGGCGTTTTAAACTCGATTCTTTAAATTTTAGCGACTGGAATACCAGGCGTGGGGTTTCTGCGGTATGACACACGAGCCGAGGTTCTCCATTCCTCGCAAGGTATGTGGAAGCCCACACCAGACAGACAGACAGTCAGTCTCTCTCTCTCTCTCTCTCTCTCTCTCTCTCTCTCTCTCTCTCTCTCTCCCGAGCTCTCTGGCTTGGGTTACAGTCCCATTCCGGAACATTGGGATCTCTGTAACCTTACCCCCAATCACCCGCTCACCCTGCCAGCTATAAGCCTGAGGTTTGTTGTCTTTCGTAATCCATCATCGGGCCTCCTGCTCCTCCTCCTCCTCCTGCTCCTCCTCCTCCTTCTCCTCCTACTGAACAAGATGACGTTTCAGCAGCTAAAGCTTTTCGTAGAGGTATTTTCTCTCTTGGGCAGTCATCACAGGTGACAGGGTCTTAAAGCAGAAGCCACCACCACAGCGGCCACAACCACCACCACCCTCTGACCTGACCTACCCGAAGGGGAAGGACTGTACCTGGATGTCATGACGGCCTTGAGTACACCGCGCTGCCTCGCTCTTGACTGGCACGGGATGTGTGGGAGCTGGAGACTTGACACTGAATATTTTGACACGTCCCTCCAGTGGTTGAAGATGTTTTAGTAATAAGGAACGTTTGTCATAAGTTATGAATGAAGTTAACTGTTAAATGTTTGAGGGTAACCGTTAAACGTTCTTCAGGCAACTCCCATATGGTTTTTTAAGGGTCGTAGATTGTCCTGGGAACCGTAGGCCCCATATCCAGGGCGCCTTGCTAACGTATCCCTGGCCTTACCCGTACACGATCGCACGCCGAACTAATGACCATTAAGACGTCACTTAATTGATGATTTACGGGCCGTGTGTCACGGCAGATGAGGCGTGCGATATGCCTAGAGGGCCTCCCCTTAGCGCGTGTCAATGACCAGCCCTCACCCTGCTGGCCTGGTCCCCAGGCGGCCCGTAAAGTGAAGTGCGGGAGGCGCGCGAACTCCGTCGTTAGGCTAAGACTTGGAGGTTATGGCCAGGGTTGGCCACCCGGCCAACCCCTCCTCGTTATGTGCTTGTTACGCCCACCGGCGTGACAGCTGGTATATCGCGAGGCCCTGGCCTGGGGCCTGGCCCTCTGGTGAGGGAGGGGGGGATAGGAAGAAGGTGAGGGGAAGAGTGGAGAGCAAGTGACACGCGCTGTCCTGGCGCCCTTGAGCGATTGTCTTTTGTTATGCTCGGCGGCTGTTGTTGCCGCCGCGATCGTCTTCTGTTTCCCTTACGGGTGTTGTTGGTTCACTGTCAGCCTCTCTCACGCCAGGGTTGTGTGTGAGATTAAATTGGTCTTCAGTGGTGATCTACAAAGAATATGTGGTTGAGAGGGATGCTCCATCTGTCTTTCATATAAACGTATTGTATTGTGGGCAGGAAGTAAAGCGCATTCCTCCACCCACAGCGGCCCGTTGGCCGCCATTACCGCTCATCAGGACCTAACTGGCTGCATTGCTGCTTCCACCCTGTGTGTGTGTGTGTGTGTGTGTGTGTGTGTGTGTCCTTCCATCAGTTACTGTAAAGCTGTTGTTGTGATGGTATGTTTATGCACTTGTATTTTTGTACACATTCAGATTCTCTCCTTCCTCCAATTTGTGGAAGAGACAGAGTTGTTTTTTTTTTTTTTTAGGAATGTCCTATAATTTACCAGAACGATACCCGACATAGAGACACCGAGAGACCAGCGAGATACACCTGGAGAGACTATGTGCAGTATCGTACCAGGAGGAATTAGAAAACGTGCGCAGTTCGTCGACTAGAAATGTTCAAAAACACTTGGCATGTGGTTGAAATCAGTCCCGGAGAAATTCTTCGTACGTGATTATGTCATGAATATGGCAGTAGAGAGAGAGAGAGTATAATTCTTCATGCAAGACGTGCGGTGAGCGCTACGCGTTCGCCCCACCATTAATTCAAACATTCTCTCTCTCTCTCTCTCTCTCTCTCTCTCTCTCTCTATGACCAGGGAGGGCGGCGCAGTCTTAATTAACCACGTACATCAAGTCATCAACCCCGGCCTCTGGTGGTTATAGCCCCGGGTACCAGGTGGCGGGCGCGGTGGTTCCCTGTTGGGCAAGGGTAGGGGAAGGGGCCGTCCCCTACGGCAAGGCTAGGGGGAGGGGCCATCCTGTTGGGCAAGGCAAGGGGGCATCACATGTAAAATCTGGAGGGCCACACGCCAGGTCAGGAGGGCCACACCCCGGTTCAGCAGGTCCACACACCAGGTCAGGAAGGCCACACAAGGACAATACGGCCACACACCAGGTCAGGAGGGCCATACACCAGGTCAGGATGACCCCACACCGGGTAAGGAGGGCCACAAACCAGGTCAGGAGGGCCATACATCAGGTCAGGATGACCCCACACCGGGTAAGGAGGGCCACATACTTGCTTCCTGATCTTGTATGTCCCTGGTCCACTAAGGACACAGTAAGCTTCCTGAGTTAGGACATTTCTTGGACGGTCAAAATTCCCGTGTCGAATTCTTCCAAGTTCAGCCACGGCCGGTATGTCTAGTCACCTTATGCAACGGTGTTCTTATTGACCGAAAGAGAGAGAGAAAAAAAATAGTACCGGGAATTTCCGGTATGCATGAATTTCTGCCCCGCTGGATATTAGACGCTGACTGGACTTGGCAGGGAGGGAGGGAGGGAGTCTTTCCCACAGGGAACTTGCCGAAGCGACCCTCGCTTGGCCTCAGCTCTGGTCGGAAGTTTGGTGGTGGTGGTGGTGGTCGCAACGCACCGCCGGACTTAAGCCTCCATACATGATTACCCGAGATGACCAGGTGTCTCTAGGAGTCAGCTCTGTGTACACAAGTCGGGTCCGCAATGTACACAGAGTCTTTCAAAGATAAGACGCGGCCGGAACGTGTTCGTTATAGACGTATATTAACCCCATGAGGTCAAAAGGCGACCCAGTTGCAAAGGGAGGTGCCCTCCCCTCCCTCCTCCTCCCCCTCCCTCCCTCCCTCCCTCCCTCCCTCCCTCCTTCCACCCCTCCCGTATGCCTCCCCTCCATAAGAGGTTAATGTCCAGCATCCGACGTGGCTAATGTGAATGGGGTCAGTATGTGTGTGTGTGTGTGTGTGTTTGTGTGACCACTTGCACTGGGCCTTGCCTCACAGTGACACCCCCCCCCCCCCACCTGTGGCCTGCAGACCCACACTGGCAGTGGGCACTGCAAGAAGCAGACCCCCACACTGTCAGTGGACACTGAAGAAACTCGTCAAGTGCAACCATGTCATTGTCAACACATCCGGGATTGATTTTTGTTTTATATATTATTTTCAAGCACTGAACTCAAGCGGCGTACATCCGAGTCAGATTGCCTGGCCAGTTAACCTGAACATTTCTTTAAGTAAGTGTCTGGTCAGAGTTCAGGTCGTCATACCCAGCGGTCGTACTGTCTTGCTCTAGGGGTCGTATACGTTAAGGTCTTTTTCGTCTTATGAGAAAAGAAAATGTCATGTATTTAGTCTCAACCTCATTGGCGTTCGTTACACTTAGGATTTACTTATTTTTATTTTATTTTATTTTATTTATTTATTTTTTTGTAGGGCCTAAAATGTTTTGAAATTGCTTTCGATTTCGAAAAGACTCAGACAATAATCAGAGTCGAGTCATCTTTCTATTGTCAGTACAGGTCACACTAGTGGTCAGTCAGTTCGGTTCGCGCGGGTGATTCGCTTTCCAGGAGTTGGTGTGCATTTGTGACATATTTTTTGCTGTTTGTGACGCGGGTCGATTATGTGTGGAGGAGCGAATGGTGTCGTCCTTCGGTCGGCCAGGAAAGCAATTGTTTCGTTTGTGTAATGCTGAAGTTTGTGTGTGGAAGTGTGTCTGTCCGTGTTGTATGTCATGTGTATGGTTCATGGTCCGTGGTGTATGGTCCTTTGTCTGTTCACGGCATTTGGTGTATGGTCCTTTGTCTCTGTGGATCTGGTCCATGGTTTGTATTTCATGGTACGTGGTGTATGGTCCTTGGTCTGTTCGTGGTACGTGGTGTATGGTCCTTTGTTTATGTTACGTGGTGTATGGTCCTTTGTCTGTTCATGGTACGTGGTGTATGGTCCTTGGTCTGTGCTTTATGGTCCATGATGCGTGGTACACAAAGTACATGGTGTACGCTGTGTACTCCCCTGACGGCGTGGCTTGTATTACACTGTCAGTGGTTGATGGTTCCCGGTGGGAGGGCAGGTGGCGGTGTGTGGGCGGGGCTGAGGGTGTCAGCTGCCGTCGGAAGTGCCTTGTCAGCCAGCTGGGTAGGGGCGGGGCTTGGGGTGTGGGAGGCCCCGGAGCGGCCAGGGGGCGCGAGATTTAGGGGTGGGGTTTGGGGGTGGGGGTGAGGTTTATGGGAGGGAGGGGGTCAGGGGACGAGATGGGTTGGGAGGGAGGGGTTTCAGGTAGACAGTGGAATACGAAGCTAAAGGAATCAGTATCAAATGCTTGATGTGATTGATTGTGACTGATTCATGTACTTATGTGTCACTTCAAGACGACTTGACTGTAAACACACTTAACACTGTTGTTTATCATGTCGTTGGTCTTGCACTTAGTCGTCTTCATTCTTGTGGATAATACTGATATAAGAATGACATCCTGAAGCTTTCCAGGTCTGAAAGTTTGTAATTTTAGTTCAGTTTCAATGCTGTATTCCTTGATAGACTTTTTCTTTCAGTGCCATCACAGTTGTCAGTGTGTATGATTAAAGCGTCCGGTATTTACACTATGATGTTTTCCTCAGTTGGTTTGGTCTACTGTAGCCTCCCCCTACCTCCTGGAGGAGGAGCCAACACCATATGTACTACTATAGAAGGGAGGGGGTCGCTCCCTGTCAGGGTTCAACCGTATATGATACTCCAGTGTCAAGTTGTTGGCCAGAGATGCCTTGAGAGTGCTGTATCAGAGCAAATACTGAGCCTTCGGCCAAGCGATTAGAATGATTTACTTGTGAAGAGACGAATTTGGTTTGATTTTCGTCTCTCGAGCTTTGCTTGACACGGAGTCGTGGAGAGGTAGCGACATGCCTCGTCCTCATGCATAACGCAGGCCGTCCTCACTCCTCTCCAGGAATGCTTTGTCTTTGTATGTCCAGATAGCAAATATCTTGAAACTAAAATGACTAAACAAGAGAATAATACGATAAAAAAAAAATCAGACGCAGCAACCAGAGTTGAAGTGCGACACGTGACCTCACTTGACAGTCGTACGTCACCTTTTTGACCTGTGGAGGAGGGTAGGTTATGAGAGGTTATTTCAGGTTATTAACTCTCGACGCTTGTGGTGCATTCATATTGTAGTTGTTTAGTCTGTCATAATCACTGATAAACGACATTTAGTCGTTAACTAGTGGCAAGTGATGACAATTTAAAGACCTCCTTGTGGTATGTGTGTGTGTGTGTGTGCTGGAGAGGTAGGTACCCGAGGCATGTCCTGGGCAGGAGAACCCTATATCGTACCCCCAGAGGTCGTGCCGTCCTGGCGGAGAAGGGTCGCACAGGCAGCCCAGGCCAGGCCAGGCGAGTCGATTGTCACGTATGTGTCGTTATCACTGGGGGGGATATGTAGGCCAGCGTGTTCATACATCCATCGCCAGCTCCAAGTGGCTCGCAGGGTGGAGATGCTGACGCATTTGTGCAAAAGTCTTGGGCAGTGGGAGGTGTTGGAGAAGCCCTTGGCGAGGACATGTACAGCCGAGTTTTACTCGAAGGGATTTTCGTCCATTCTCTCTCTCTCCCCTACATCATCATCATGCCGGTTGACCCGTGATACAGCAGATAAACAAGGTATGAATATTTATCCGGAGTCTTTTGGGAAAGGATGGGTCTCCTGTGTTAATTGTAAGCGTCACCGTGACGCGAGCGTGCAAGGTCAGTCGGCCGTGGTTGAGTCAGAACGGTGGGTGACTAGCGAAACAGGCCTGTGTGGGCGGTAGAGACCAGCACGCTGATTGTTTTCTACAGCCAACCTCAGTTCTCTACTGATTTGTAATTCTTTTTAATCACAGTATGGAGTCTGCGAGGCGGGGCCAACACACACACACACACACACACACACACACCAATTGCTAGCAGTGGTGTTTGGGTGTTAAGGACTGTGCAGTATTAAAAACAAGGCAGTAGTGCTGTAGGCCCACCCTACCCCTGGATATTGCGCGCGCACACACACACACACAGCTCTCCGCGTCATGAAAGAGAGAACCTGTTGCCTCATCGTTTATTTGGACAAGACTTACGACCCAAACTCTCCGGGTGGGGTGACTGGGCCGGCTATAATTATATCCTCAAAAGTGGGGGTTCGCCGCTGCTGCTCATACAAGCTCTCCCACGATAAGGAAAATAATTTTCTTTACGAATGCAGATCGTCGCTATCCGTCACTCCTATTATTTTCCAACTCCCGTATGAATAAATTATAGCTTCCGTGCCTATTGGAATGCAGCAAATAATGGAAGAAAAATAGTTACGCGAGCGAAACGCTTCTTGAAGTTTATTTTTAAAATGCGGAGAGCATGCTAGGCTAGGCTTGTCGTGTGGCGGTGGTGGTGTGATGAATCGGATTAGCATTATTTTTTTAGGGGAGGACGTCTTGCAGGGTGCTCAAGGTTAATCAGGTCTTGCGCTCGGGTATCGTGTTACCCTTGGAGGGGAGGGGGGGGTGGTAAGGGGGAGAGTGGTGTCGCAGGGCGGGCGGGGCCGAGCGAGTGGCCGGGGTTGGGAGGTTATCCTCAAGCATCCGGGTTGACCTTTGGCTTACGTACATGCAGGTTACAACACGAGGCAGTGCAGGAGTAGGACAGACTCCACCTTCCGGATGGCGAGGGCGGGGGGGAGCAGCATTGCGTGTGGCCAGCCCCGCTTGGGTCCTGTGGCTTGTTTCGTCTGTCCCACGGTCCGAGAAGGAGGCTCTCTGAGCCTTGGTCAAAAAAAAAAGTTCTGCCTTTCTTTAGTGTTCAGTTACTTGCAGATCCTGCGCAGGATTTCTCATCTTTTTTAAGAGCTAGGATCCGATTAAGGTTTGTACAAGTGGGCATTTGTTTATCAAGATGGGTTTAGATATGACACAGGTTTCGTTATGATAAGGGTTTCGTTCACGCCCAACACTAGTCTCGTTTAGACCCGGTGTTAAAGTCGTATATGAAGGCTTGGTATTGCACCATGAGAGTTGATCCTCTTGCCTCTCGCTCAACAGAACGTCATGAGGGATGATTAATGAAGGTTGCCATGCAGGCCACATCCCGGTGCCTTGGTTGCACTTGGTGTATGTGAAGCCCCCCGGCAGCGACGGCTAGGATTATCGGTGCTGCCGCGAGACTGCTGGAACAGCCTCGCGAAAAAATTGGCGGTAAAACCCACACCCAAGTTACGTCGAACACACTGAGTGATTTAAACGTAGGGTAATATTTTTTTTAACTGCCAAACTTGCACTTAGTAAAGCTGATGTTGAAAACAACATTGGGCTGTCAATTAGAAGCCTCAAAACTGCAATTAGAAAGGAATGAACTGACCTCTTTGAAACACGAAGGCGAGTTCAGATAAGCACAAGTAGAAACATTTTCCATCTCAGCCTGCAGAGAATCTGCGTGTCCTCCCCACTCCTTTATAAAACTCCGGCCGTTCCCGAGATGCGAGGAATATGTAACATGGGTGGAGGATTGTTGGGGAGGTTGAGCCGAGGATCGTGAGTTCTCGGAGGCTGTGTAACAAGCAACCATCTCAAAACAGAAATTTCCCTGGGGGGAGTTGAGGCTTCCAAAGGCGACCCAGTAGGCCTATGTTTGGTACCCCGGCGTGTCATGAGGGTCCTGTAAGGGGTTGGATCAGTTCTATACATATATCCGCAACCGAGACCTAACCTGACCTAAGTCCAACTAACGTAACCTAGCCTAGCGTAGATAACCGTTGTTGCGGGTCAGGGCAATAATCGTCATGTCATCACGTCCTGTGTGGAATACATAAAACATAGACTTTGGTCTTCGGTCATTTACCCGAGTGAGCAATCACGTTCAACTTCGTCCTCGTTTGACGACTGCATGCAATTGCGATGTTAGATTAACTCCAAAATAATTAATGGTGTCGGTCATCGTGTGTGAGTGGGTTAGAGAGAGAGAGGACGAGGGTAATGCTTTCTTCACGCTGGCTGCTCATTATTCCTCCTGGCTTCACAAGGAACGCTATGGATGATGTCACTTGCACCAGTGACTCCTTGAGCACGTCAGCCTTCCAACAGACGTCGTACAGTCGTGCGCAGAGGGTCGCACGCATGTGTGTTCAAAGGGATGGCCAGTCAGCTCTACATTTACATGTCTATTCTAATGTTTTGTATACCGTGAGCATATCATTACTATACACACACACACACACACACACACACAGTATACCGACAGCGAATCAACTTCGTCCATACTCGTGTATAACAAGAGAGAAATTCCGCGGTAGCTCTCAGCCAATCGCAGCCGTGCTTCCATAGCACTCGAGAGCAGCTCCTGTCAGCGCTCAGTTTACAAATACACTCAGTTACACATAAACTATCAGCCAATCATAGCTTTGTTTACATAAGTATACCGTGAGTTTTATCCAAGGGTAAGCCGCTGCGTCACATGATTACTTTATGATGCCTCTGCAGTTCGAAGGATAGTGGGTTGTCATCTCTGTTTTATTCCTTGCACAGCTATGGTTGGTATGTCTCCCAAGGCTTTCTTAAAACACCAACAGCCTGACCCCCCCCTTTTTTTTTAGAAATTTATACAGGTTTTCCACTTAACTGATTGTCAAAGAAACTTTACATTTGCCATGAAATCAGTGTATTAATGTAACCCTGCCGATTTTGAGTTGGGTGAATGTCATAATGAACTCGTTAGAAGTGTGGAAGTCAAACTAGATGTACCCATGACTTACGGATATATGGTTCCTGTAATTTACCGAGTGAGGGCGACGGCAACTCCTTGAGCATCAGCAAGATGTTTTGAAAAGTAGGCTGTGTGACATCCGGTGAGGCGTTGGCCGGATGTGATTGTGATCAAGAATTAAGCAATATAGTTTGGGTGCTGTAAAAGGATGTAGGAATCGATTTCTGTATCTGTAACGCATAACGTGCTTATGACTATTTACAACGAGTTTTTGCCTTTAAAAGGCAGGGCTGACGCGTAGCGCTCACCGATAAAAAGAGCATTAGGAATATAGAGTTTTGTGTCGGCCATGTGTTGCCATATGTTATGTCTGAAATTGTTTGTAAGTTTGTGGACTGATTGCCATCGCTGGGTGAGGCAGAGAGAAATGTCAGCTACTTGGGGCCAAGGGGAGTGACGCCTGACGGCCACCGAAATGCTGGGTCACTTCGCAGCTGTCCCTAACCCTACTAGATACTCAGGCAAGGGAGTAGTACCGGTAACTATACCTCCCTGGTCGGTGGCTGCCTACCACCCACTCACTACCTACCAGAGAGAGAGAGAGAGAGAGAGTTAGGTTTCAATTTCGTCTTTATTTGTCTAATCATAAAGAGAGAATTGTTAGCAAGTTAGGTGAGATGGAGTTGTGTTGCCTGTTGGTGGGACCAGTTGAGAAGTGAGACCCGTGTGACCAACCCAAGGCTTTCCTAGCCACTCCGACCCAGCCTGCTGTAGTCAGGTCCGGCTCACCCGCCTTGGTCTGGTCTTATCCGACCCACCCGTCCTGGTCTGGTCTGTCTGGTCTGCTCTGGCCTGGCCTGGCCTACTCGCCCCCCCCCCCATAAAAAATGTATAAAATCGTGGCCGGTAGTCGTATTACTGTGGGGTCGTCACAAGAGACATTGCCAATGGTCGTGGTACTGTAGGGACGTCACCTATGGACAGTAGTCTCGAGGAAACATCTATAGACCGTCTACCCACCTGGGCAGGGAAGCACCCATCGGGTCGTGAGCACCTGGTATGTGTACGATACTGAAGCTCACAAAGACAGTTCAGGTACCTGGTGTTCATTCAGATGGTATGGCCGACGTCGAAGTGTCAAGTTGGTGTCACTCTCTTCCTTTGACGGACCAGAACTCCTCTCTTAACTCATATTCCTCAAACATTTCTCTATCATTTTAACCCCCTTTTCTCCGTTGCTTAAGTTGGACGTGATTTGTTTAAGATGGGGTTAGAAGAACGAAGGGTTTTCTTTGAACCTTAAAACGGACAGAGTTGTGATCTATTTAGTTTTAATGGGGCTGTAGGTAAGGTTGTGACGATCTGTCGTCCTCCACGCTTCGTATATCATAGTTCGGTTTAGTTGGGAATGATTTCGTGACTTTCAACAGAGTGTTTGGTTTATCGCTTGACCTTAAAACATGGCGTCCTTCTCAAGGATCGCATCGTTGTTCTCCAGGGCTCAAGGATTAATCTGACTCGTTAGGAAAGTGATTAGTTAGACTGAGAGTTGTAAGGTGTGTGTGATGCTTAGTCTGAGCTGGAGGAGGTGTGTGGGAGGCTCCCTCCTTCGTTGTTGGTGTTGATGGTGGGAGGCTTTGTCCCCCTCGCACCAGACGTAGTCAGCGCCGTCCTGTGATGGAGCTCAACTTGTTGTTGCCCGTTGAGTGAGTGAAAATCCCCCCTCCCCCCATTGTGAGTATTGTTCCCTTACGAGCCAGTGTTGTGTGCGCTCATAAACTCGGCCGACCAGCCTGTCTAAACCACGCAAGCTGCGCTACCTTCCTCATTTACGGACGCCCTCTGTTCAGTCTCGCTTGGTCTTAGGGCGTCTTACTCCTGACGTGTACACCTGGAATGACTTTCCTTTGACTGATAGAGATACGACATTAGAGTCTTGTATCATTTTTTTTTTATATAGCCAGTTCTTCCATACTGTGTGTGGGAATCAGGGATTGGTGGTGTGAGGGGTGAGAATAATATGATTGCTTCATCACAAGATTATTGTGTGGCCATCGGCAACTCAGGGTTAGGCCGTTTTGATACCTGCTTCTTTCCCTACAAGTCGAAGCTTTGGAACTCTTTACCTTTCCATGTATCTCCCAATAACTATGACCTTGCACATTTCAAAAGACAGGTCTTTTACTTTCTCAAAAATTCGTATATACATTCCCATGTCTTTTCTTTGTCCGTTTCATAATTCTCTCTATATTTCATATAAGGCCTGACCTTGATGTGGACTTTTGTCCGTGACTGGAGCCTTCAACATATATAGAGACTGAGTGTGAGCGAATGTGGCCATTTCATGTCTCCTGGCGCTACCTCGCCGGCGCGGGGGTTGGCAATGCT
>JAYMFT010035460.1:0-15817 GCA_038088735.1 Panulirus argus | reverse complement strand
ATTTCAATTAGGGCCCGGCCTTGATGTGGACTTTTGTCCGTGACTGGAGCCTTCAACATAAAAAAAAAAAATCTTACAATAAGTGTATACTACTCATCCATAAATAAAGCTGTTAATATACTTAAAAAACTTACCTCTAAAATGTAGAAGTGTACGATTTTTGGTTATATTTGGCCTCAGGAACATCCTACCTTAGTGTCAAGCAGTAATTTGCCAGCACAGGGGCTCCACTTTCTTTGGTACCGCTTTTCCATGTCCAAAATATCCTGATGAAATCTTTCGTCGAGCTCATCAATGACTGCCCTAAGATATTCTGGGGAAAAGTCTAAGAGCGAGTCCAAAAAAGAATTTTTTTTTTTACTCATATTGCATCCTAGAGCTTTATATGAAGTCAATAGATCTTTTATATCAGAGTAGTTTTCTGATATGAGATTCTCCAAAATAATCTTTGCAAACCCTATTAAATAACAGCCATGCAGTTTTTTCAACTTCATTTAGCTCTTCATCAAACTTTTCATCTCGAAGCAGTTCCCTGATCTGTGGTCCTACAAAAATACCTTCCATAATTTTAGCTTCACTGACTCTGGGGAATTTATTCCTCGATTATGTGAATCCATCGCCGGTTTTATTCTTACCTTTGATGAAGTTCTTCATGAACCCAAGCTTAATGTGCAAAGAAGGCAGATAAATTTTTTCAGGATCAACTAGAGGTGGACTGATGACATTCTTCTTCCATGGAGTCAGTGATGTTCATTTTGGCAACACTTTCTTTACATAATGATTTTTCTTGTCCTGGCTGTCCCACTCACAGAGGAAACAACAGAACTTCATGTAACCAAGTTGCATTCTGAGTAAATGTGCCACAACCTTTAGATCACCACTTACATTCCCCTTAAAGTCCCCATACTTAATTTTTTCCAAAAGGAGCTTCATGTTATCATACAATTACTTCATGTTAGCTATTGTGGAGTAGAACCACTTTCAAGCTTTCTTTTGATGAGTCAGTAAACAAGCTCCACTCTTCTGTATTATATTCATGGCCAAGTGCTTCCATAAGAGAACGAACATCATTGCAAAACACCAGACCATCTTCAAGGGAGAAAAATTCTTTGAAAACGACATGGCAATCATGATGAAAACAAACTAGTTTAATTCTGGTGAAGATTCCAGCCTTGTAACCTGGAACCCAAAAGTTCACCTTGCTTCTTAGACAAATTTAAATCACAGATGAGATGATTAAGATCTCCTTGACTAAGCAAATGTGGTTCACTTTGTAGAACAGCTTGCTTCAAATGTTGGATCCATATCGTCCTTTACTTGGTCTACTGTCTCATCACCAGATTCATCATCACTCAGTGTCATGTTTTTTAGAGGCTCTGGCACAGGTAATTCCTGACTGTGAGGTACTGGCCTCATAGCAGATAGTAAATTAGGATATTTAACAGTGTCCTTGGATTTTGATATCATACCATTTATATATGTCAGACAGAAGTAGCAATCCGAAGCAGGATGTTTGGATTCTCCCCAAACCATAAGAATAGCAAAAGGCATGTGGCGTGAATCTTTTGCCCAGGCTATGACATGTGATACAACAAATATGGGGGGCCCAACTTTTATCCTGGTCACCCACTTCACAACCAAAGTAATGCTTAAAGCATTTTTTAATGAAGGGTGTGAAAGAACAGTTTTGCAATATGAATGTCAATTCACTTCAGATGTAGCAGAAAGAATTCGGATTATTTACACAGTTTCTCAGCATTATAATGGTAGATAGGGTATCAGCACAACACTTGAATACACAAAAGCACAATCTGTCAACAGAGTGGAAAAGACATTGTTTACACATTGAGTTCTAGTGTGCAACTGACAGAGAACTGCTACTCAGGAGTGGGCACTGTTTGAATGTCCCAGCATTTCCAGTTGTGTTTCTGCAGTCCCCCGGTGACTTGTTTATCTAGGCTTGTGCTTTCAAAAAGAAGCTATTGCACTTCACAAACAATGAAAATAGCTGTGTTTGATAAATGTTCTATTTCAAATGTTCCGTAGAGCACTGGTACATATATACTGTACGTAATGATATGTGAGTATGCTGAAACAAAAAACTATGGTTATAGAAAAATTCTGAAAACATATTTGGAGTCAGCGTGCAAAAATACAAAAGAAACAGATATTTTTTCCATAGGGCAGAATCTTTGTTGACAAGTATTATGTGTACATAGCGTTGCCCAAAATTTGTGTTATACTGCATGCACTTTCTCTTCATTATACCACACTTATTTTATTGCAACTTAGAGATTTGTGAGTCTACAACTAATTTTTAGGGAGGTGTTTGATGATTCTTGTGTTTTCTGAAATTTACAATGCAGGCTGGGTATACCTGATTCTCTTGCTGTTCAGGAAACCATTTGTTATACCTGTATTCCATATTCAGGTTTCTTTTTTCTAAAACCTTGATGGCTGTTTTTTTGTTTACTCTTTGTGCTGAATTTCTGACCTCTGAGAAACTGCCAGGATGAAAATAGTGGGTTTTTTAAAATGTATTCAAGAAAAATGACTGTAGGTGCATTGTATTGCTTAAATTTTAGGATCTATTTCTCTATCAATCTGTATCTCTTGACACCTGTTCCCTTTGGGAACTCCCTCAAGAGGGTGGTGACAGCAAAAGTCTTCATTACTGGTGAACATCATTGCTGCTTCTTATCTTATAGTGCCTCAGCCTTAATAGGCCACTGGCAGAGGGCAACTCTAGAGCAGTGTTTCCATAGGCTCCTACCTAAAGTTTCTATTGACAACTACCAAATTTTTGTAACTAATACTCATGTCTAATGTTCAGATGTACTGCTACTGCCTAATTCTCCTAGCTGTTGTACCTACCTAATAATTTTATCTAATGTTTCAACCTAATCCTCCTGGCTAATATTCCTACCTACTACTTCTATCATTTGCTACTACCATTTTGCCAAAAGGCAGGGCTAGCGCATAGCACAGGAAAATCGTGAGTTATGGAGAATGAGTTTTATGATTTCAGTGTTGTCAGGTGTTATGTGTGACAAGGAGATATTTCATGTTTGTGGACAGAATATCAGATGTCCATGTGTGGGTGAGGTAGAACATTTTAGAAATTTTTGAGAAAACAGAAAATGAGTACACAAAAAAATGTTTCAATGAATTAATTGCTGAAGTTAAGAAGACTGAATCTAGGAGACCCTTTTAGCCTTTGAATAGAAAGTAAAGTAGGAGCCAAAGCTAGTAGTGAAGAAATTTGCAAAAAATTAAAACAAAGAAGCTCTTAACAAACAGTTGCTGTGGTCAGACAATAGCAAATGACATCTGAAATTGTTGAAAATAAAGTTATGCAATTTGGTGACAAAAATACTAATATTAACATGAATAGATAAAAAGTCCACTGTTCAAAGTGAGTGAGGAAAAGGATTTTGGAGTCATTATCAAAAGCAATCTAAAGTACAGTGTTTAGCAGCAAGCAGAAAGTAAACTGAAGTGTAGGATTTTTTAGCTTGGAACTTTGACTACAAAATACCAGAAGCAATCCTGACTCTCTTTAGTGTATTAGTAAGGCCACATTTTAAAAATGATGTTTAGGTCAGACTTTCAAACTGCATGGACAAAGAATAATGTAAACAAGTACAAAACACTATGCAAAGCATTCTAGCTCTGAAAAACCTACACATTTAGGGAGATTGAAAAAAAATATACCACCTCTTTAGAAGCATAGACTATATGGGGATTTGATACAAGCTTTCAGAATTTTGAATAGATTTAAGAGTGTAAACCATGAAGATTCATTTACTATGCAAAATAAAGTACTGAAATTAATAGTATGAAAATTAAAAGGCAAAAGATGTAATACTGACATTATTAAGAATAAGGTGTGTGTATGAGATCAGGGAAACAGGATGGTAATTACAAGTTGGTAATTACAGTGTACCTATTTGTTCATTATGTAGAAAATGTCTTATAGGGCCTTGTCCCTTGTACTTTTTGTACCATCAGAAAGACTTTTAAATCTGTAAGTTTCCAGTTTTGACATTCTCCATCTCCTTAGGCTTTTTCAACCATCCATTCACTACCCTTACACTAAGCCATTATTTCTTTACTTTTCTTTAAACCATCCTTTTCTCCAGCTTTTGATCATGGGGAAAAAGTACAGAAAGTGTGGATGTGTTGGGAATGTGAGCAAGGTTGGTCAGGTAAGAATGACAGGGTAAGAGAGAAGCTTGTTGGTAAGAAGAGTATGTTTGAGAGAACTGAAGAGGATGTGCTGAAAAGGTTTGAGCATATGGAGAGGATGAGTAAAGAGAGACAGACTAAGAGGGTGTACATAACAAAAGTAGAGGGAAGAAGGAGGAATATCTACTCACGAATCCCTACGATGAGATTTAGCCAGAATGGCAGGGCTAGTGCGTAGCCCATACTGTATGTCTGGCTTGATATATAAGACTATTCTTCTCAGCTGCCACCTGCATTACATAATTATCAATTCTTGGTTCATCTGGGATTGATTTCAACCTTAAGTTAAGTTTTCTTTTAAGTGTTTTTGTAGTTTTTCCATTCATGTTTCCCATTTCTCCTGGCAGTCCATTGAATAATTGTTTTAGTTTTCTAGTTTTGCTGTCATATATTTTTGTTTGATTTATTTTTGGTATGTTCTGTGGTATTCTTGAAGACTTAACTCAGTGTCTTCCCTGTTGAGTGGCTTTTAGGTTTAATGCATTTACTTTTTTACCTTCAATTTATTCCCATGCACTTATAATCTTATATCTTTCTCTTCTGTCGTAGGTATATAATATAATTGCAGTTCTTTCAACCTTTCTTGCCAGTCCATTTTTTCCATCCCCTCATTTGTACTTATGAAGTACAGTAATCCCTTGATCTAACAGACCCCGATATAATGGATTTTGGGTTTAACAGACCAGACAAATATTGATACATAGATTAATAATAATTGTTAGAATAATAATAATTGAAAAAATTTTAAAAATTAAAAAATCTCAAACACCACACCATATGCATTTCATATTGCACTTGTTTTTCGAAGCATGGGGTATACTCGCTTTGTTTCAGTCTCAGTCTGCCTCAAGCTTTTGTGAGGTCAGGTTGTATTAAAAAAATTGTGACTCTATTTATTAGATAATTTTGCAGTCCTTGCAATTCAAAATGGCATCAAGTGATAGAAGAGTTAAAAGAGAGCATGTGAACTGTACATTTATTACTGTATATTGTATATTGGATCAAAAAATTGTTACATTTGATTTAATGGACTTTCAGCAGTTACGGACACCCCCTCCCTCAAATAAATCCGCTAAATTGAGGGATTACCGTACTTCTGAATTTTCTCTTATACGTTTATTTCTAACTGTTTGGTTGGTGTCCATATAACACAGCAGTATTCAATTTTGCTGCTTATATAATTATATTAAACATTTTCATCAATAAATTTCTATCTTTTTAAGATTGAGGATTGCATTGAAAAATGGAGTGAAAGATGCTGGAGTTATGGAGGCCTGATCGTGTAATGTTGTGTGAGGCTTGCCTGGAATTGAGTAAATTGGAGGGATGTGGGATACAGGGTATTATATATTATCAGTGGGCTGAATCAGGTTATAGGCACTGGAGTTATTGAGGCCTGATAATGTAGGTTCATATGAGGCATGAATGGAATTGATAGAATTGGAGCGATGTGGTATACAGGGAATGATATGTTATCAGTGGGCCAAACCAAATTATATGAAGCAGTCAGAGGAAGTAAAGTGATACTTGGCTGTGGAAATTGAGACTCTGGTCACAATGCATTATGAATGATAATTAGAGAATGGATGAAGCTAGTGAGTGCTACTTTTTCCATCCGTTTCTGGCACTATCTCATTAATGCTGGAAATGGTGAACAAGTATCAAAAAATGATTAAAGAAAATTCTCAGCCAAAAAAGAAAAAATAGAATAACACTTTCCTCTTTTTTGGTGTGGGAAAGTGTTGAGAGGACAAAGGAGAACCTATGCTTACTGCATGGATGCTCCTTATCTATGAAAGTATGTGATGATTATGTTTAGCCAGACATAATTACATTTTGTATACACCTAATCACATCACACAATTTGTATTATTTTTTTGCTGCAAGATTTTTCACTGCACATGCAGTTTTTTTCAGTGGTTGCATGTTATTTGCATGTAAAACTTTATTTACATGATTAAATAAACAAATAATTTTATTCACCAAAATGTCACTATTAATGTTACAGAAATTTTCTTTTAAGTCAAAGATAACTATGATATTGAGCAAGTACATTTAGTATTATACCGAGATGATGTATGTGCACTCTCTTTAACATTCTGTGGATGGCTAAGATAAGTGATCTTTTACCCAGCTTTGGTAGTAGGCTGTTGGCAACATCAGAGGGTAATTGTGGAGGTAAACATCAAATGGGGTTTTAAACAGTGGCTAGTAAAGTTAAATCATTATGCGATGATAGGAGCAGTCCTATGAGGAACATAGATGATGATGGGAGTAATCCTATGGGGAATGTCAGATAATGATACGAGCAGATTAAGTGATAAAGTCAGATGGAAAAATTTGATTTGTCCTTTAACAATGACCATTATCCCAAGTCAGATCATAAAGTGTCGATGGCTGCTGTTTCATTATCAAAGTTATGGGAAAAGTCAGTAACCTTAATGTTTAGGGAAACATTTTGCATATGCCATAGTTCTTTGAATATAGGGTGTAGTGTACTTATACCGCATACAAGAGATATGCTTCAATTAGATAGCCAAATGTCTTTTAATCACTTATCAGAATGTATGGGAATATGAGTGAACAACAAATGGGTGTCTGGAACCTTTAATCACTTATCAGAATGTATGGGAATATGAGTGAACAACAAATGGGTGTCTGGAACCTTTTTTTTCTATACTGTTTTACTTGACATAAAGCAGACAGGTTTTATTTTTCATTCATATTCAGCATTTCCCGCATTTAGCAAAGTACCATTAAGAACAGAGTACTGAGCCTTAGAGGGAAAATCCTCACTTGGCCCCCTTCTCTGTTCCTTTTGGAAAAGTAAAAACAGGAGGGGAGGATTTCCAGCCCCCTGCTCCCTCCCCTTTTAGTCACCTTTTACGACATGCAGGGAGTACATGGGAAGTATTCTTTCTCCCCTATCCCCAGGGATAAAAGCAGACAGTATGTTACATTTAAGAAGACAGTTTACAGGAAGGATTTTTGTGAGTTTTCTGGTAACAGAGGGATGCTTTAAATGTGCAATCAGTAATGCTGTTATATTTCTTTGGCAGAGTTAATGGTAGCAACAGCCTAGAACTGTGTCAGCTGCTGTCCAGCTTGTGGCCACGTGGCCTATCTTCATCAGGGCGATCAGCTTCATCCATTTCTTCCACCAACTCTAGTGGTATCTCTGTTTCCTCAGTCTCATCAGATACTTCCAGTGTAGAGAATACTCCACCTTCTGTTATTATTCTTGATGATCTTCATGCAGCTAGTGAGTCAAAGATTAAGCATGCTTTTGTGTTGCATTTTAATATAATTACGTGAAGCTGACAGATTAGAAATTTTGAAAAGATATGTGAAAGTCAGTCAACTTAGAATTGGATGCAGAAAGATTTAATGTATATCAACATGTTTTTTTAAACTCTTGCTGTATATTGATTTGCCTCGCTCACTTTAATACTTATATATACAGAACATTGTTCTTAAGAATCAGCTACATTTAGATAAAACACTCATAGTCATGTTCTCCTGGTGTATGATTTTTATTGAAATATATTGTTAATTCCAACTTGCAGAGGTTATGTGTATGTTGTATTATGTTTCCCATGTATTTTTCGTATGGGAATGAAATCTGCTGTAAGTTCAGACCTCCAATTGGATCAGTTTAATTTGTTATGTCTAATGTTTTCTTCTGGGGAGGTTGATTTACACTTAGGGAGCCTCATTTCATAGCCTTTATTTTACACAGTTTTATTGAATTATTAACAGTCCTCATTCATTGTTATTTTACTAAACTTGTGTGATTTCTGTTGCCCTTATTTCAGATGTTTTCCATCATTTCAAACTCATTTCATGCTAGATAACCTGTGTTCTGTAGTTGATTGTCTTCTTTATATTCTAGAAACACCATCATATTGTTACAGAAATCTGAAGTTTGTAATAGTGTCTCCCTTCTCCATATTGTTTTATAATAATGTCTCCCTTCTCGATATTGTCTTGCAGTTTGAGTAAGTACATTGCTGGTATCCTTTCCCTGTAGCTTAGCTCAGCCTTACTTCAGGTTAAGTTTATTGTTAACCATTGGACTATCTCTGATAGATGTAGATCTGTAGTCTCCTCAAGTGGGGTTACTAAACTGGAGATGCACACTCTAGTTTGGGACAAAGATAACCCAAGATAAGCCTTTAAGTACATGGCAGTTTCGACAGTGACCTTTATAGTTTTCCTGTTGTGGTATTTTTAGACAGACTAAATGCTATGAGGGCCTCATGTCCCTTTCATATCTAGATCCTCTTAATATATCCTTAGAGCCTTTTCAGATAACTTTCTCATGTCTAGATCCTCATCATATATCCTTGCAGCCTATTTGGATAACTCTCTAAGTATTTTCTGTTCTGCTCTTGTATCCTTCTGATATTATACATTTTTAGTTTTATTATTCCTTACTTTATCCATTCCTTCAGTGTACATTGTCTTAGCAGTCCCAGTTCATATTCTAAAGTCCATTACCATCTGCATTTGCATCAGGAGGCTTCATATTTGTTCTAGCTTTTTTTCGTTTACAGACGTACACTTAAACCTTTATTACTTTGTGGTTACATGGCAAACTGTTTTCATCAAAAGCTTTTTATAATAGTAGGTCATTTATTAATTTTATTGATTCTGCATGTGTAACATGCTTTCTTTATATTGTAGGCGGTGTTGTAGAGACACTGCAACGTTGTCTTCCAGTAGCTGTCCATACTGGTCCAGCTATAATTGCCACGTGTTGTCCCACAGCGGCTCTTTCAACACGTCTTCACATTCACTGCAATTTTAGGTGTGTTATGTCTTCCTTTCTTTATGTGTGATATTTAGTAAATATTTCATTCATACCTTTATGCCTTTTCTCATCATAGTGAGGTAGAAAATAAATCATTTATATGCATTGATTAGTAAGTAACAGAACTACCATGGGAGAAATGAATGGTGGTCTTGAATAAGTACTGTATTGTATTTGTGGTCTGTTATGCAAATGTGACTCACGGGGATGCAACTGATAACATGTAACTCTCAGGGATGTGACTGAAAACACAGAAACTCTGATAGTGAAAATCTTGTTGAGCAAAATGAGTCATTGCTTGCAAGACCAGGGATCTCAGGGTTTAGGTTCTAAAAACTGAAGGGATCTAAGTGTTCTTAGATAATACTGATGTGATTTTTTATGAAGTTCAGCTCAGTTTTTGTGAAAAACTGTATGAAGCATAATTAAGAAATTTCTCAATATTACCAGTCTAAACAAGCAGCAATATATGAAGAACTATGAGCCATGTCTTCTAAGGGGTCATGTACCATAGGTTGTTGGGGTTGAGGTCTTTTGGTGGAAGGGCCACAAAATGATGAAAGAAAAAGCAGATCTAATGTCAGTGATAACCTAACAACACATTTGCTTTGCTTTCCAAACTTTTCTGTTCTTGTATTCATTTACTACTGCCATGGCAGGGAGAATTATCATGCATCTTACTCACTTACAGAATGTCATCTGAGTGTGATGCCACATGTACTCACTCACTATTCTAGTTAGTTTTGTAGTATAAGAAACAGTTTCTGTGATATTAGTGTTGATTTTTTCATACACATTTGCCATTTCCTGTGTTAGCGAGGTAGTGTTAAGAACAGAGAACCGAGCATTAGAGCGAAAATTCTCACTTGGCCCCCTTCTCTGTTTCTTCTTTTGGAAAAGTAAAGACTAGAGGGGAGAATTTCCAATCCCTGACATTTTGGTGAAAAGTAATTTATTTGTTCACTTATGAAAAAAAAAATGAATGTATGAAAAACACTTACATAGAAAAGTAGCATCCACACTGCTAGCAAAGGCTCTTTCCCATCCACTCAGTACCCTTTCACTCTAACGATGGGGAAATTACGGTAATTGTTTGGTGATTTTCTAGATTTTTCTTTTTGTGTAGAGAGTTATGAACCAGGAGATGAATACTCGTGTTAAAGGGTTAAACATCATAAAATGTAGTACATGGTGCAAATGATGATGCCCTTGCAGAGGGATTTAAATGTTTTTTGCAACTTTTTGTTAATACTGCATTTCTATCTATCTGTCTATATATATCTCTGACACCTATTCCTTTCGGAAGCTCCCTCTAGGGGGGTGGCCACAGCAAAATAGTCTCCATAACTGGTAAACTCAGGGCTGCTTTTTAGCCTTTGGTACCTCACCCCTAACAGGCCACTGGCAGATGGCAATTCTGGTACCACATTTTCAGAGGCTCCCACCTAATGAGTCTTCCTAATGTTCCAGACTGTTACTTCTACATAATGTTCTTACCTCCTGTGTTTAGCTAATGCTCCTGTCTAATGTTCCTACCAACTTCTTCTATCTACTGGTCCTATCATTTCGCAAAAAGGCATGGATACTGCGTAGTGCTCACTGCAGGGAAAATTAAAGAGTTAAGAAGAATGAGCTATGTGAGTTAAATGTTGTCAAGTGTTGTATGTGACAAGGAGAGATTGTGTGTTTGTGGACAGAATGTTAGCAGTCCACATGTGGGTACTTGGAAATAGATAAATAAAATGAATAAATAAAACTGCTCTCACATTTGAGGTGGTTCTAGCTCTGTTTCCTTACTTGACAGAGTTGAGTCGAAAGCGGTCCGACTTGTAAACTCTCCCAGGCTAACTTCCAAACTTGACCCCCTTGCCCTTCACTGCAGTGTTGGTTCACTTTTCCTCTTCTACAGGTATTACTTTGACTTTTGCTCCTGAGAGCTGGCTGCTTGTGTGCCCCCACCACTAGCTAGACCACACAATAGTAGGCAAGCTGCTGTGTCACATGATTATTGTGTGGCCATTGGCAACTCAAAGATGTGCCGTTTTAATAACTGCTTTTTTCCTACATGTCGAAGCTTTGGAACTCTACCTTCTCATGTCATTCCCAATAACTATGACTTGGCTCATTTCAAAAGACAGGTCTTTCACTTTATGACTTGGCTCATTTCAAAAGACAGGTCTTTCACTTTCTCAGAAATTCGTAAATGCTTTCCCTTGTCTTTTCTTTTCCTGTTTCTTAATTCCCTCTTGTTTACCAATTAGGGCCTGGTCTTGATGTGGACTTTTGTCCATGACTGGAGCCTTCAGCATAAAAAAAAAAAGGGAAAAGACTGAATTTACTGTTATCATTTGTGAAAATGCTGAGTTGGGATGTCAGTGCTCTCTAACAGTTACAGAGATGTGTATGAAAAATATTGACAAATTTACAAAAAATTCATATGGGCATACACATAGACATCATTATGTGAATAGCGTGACTGCTGTATCACCCCATGCTTGAGTTACATGAACATTGAAAGTTTGAAAGCCTTTCATTGTTTCAGCTGTGTATATACAACCCTAATGTGGGATTAGATAGGATGCAAAGGACTTAAAACCTAGAAAATTAACTGCCAGATCTGTCTTGCCCTAAATAGAATATGCCCTTTTGAATCCAACAACCTGGTTATTCTAGATTATACAGAGGTCACAAAGAATAGGTATACTGTGCTTAATTACAATTAGCTTCATGCATAATTTTATGTCATAGACATCTTTCATAGAATGATAACTCTATTTTTTGTTGAAACATGCCACTTACACTTCAGCCCGTAAAACATGCCTATTATATCATGTGTCATATATTTTGTTGTCCAGCTTGGTATAGTAGTCCCCTTTGTTTGCAGATGGGCTGCATTAAGCCCTCAGCAGGAACCAGTCAGAGGTTTACTGGGCAGAGTACTGCGCCGTCGAGTTGTAGCTGCTGAGGTAGCTGTAAATACTAGACTCCCAGATGCCCACCACTTAGCTGAATGGCTGACTCGTCTGTGGCTTCACCTCAATACTGTGTTGTCTGGTCACTGTGGGTCTCATGAGGTTGGGATTGGTCCAGGCTTACTGATGGATTGTCCTTTAGGTCAAGAGGAGACTCAAGCATGGTTTACAGAAGTCTGGAATACTCGCTTGGTTCCATTCATTGTGAAAACTCTCAGGGTATCTACATCTTCCAACCCTGGCTTGCTTGACACTTGGACTGACCCTATAGACTGGATTCTAGCAACATATCCCTGGCCTAATAATGCTGCTTGTGGGCCAGATCAGCTTAAAAGGTCAGTATCTTGCATTTTTGCCATTTATAAACAACTGCCTTTTCTACACAGTCTTAAACACCACTCCAGTGAACTTACATCCATTAGAAGCTACCCTTCTCAGGCATGTAGATGCTACCATTTCTCATCTGTGATCTGAACACCATCCATCTCTCCATCACTATAAACACCAATTCATCATGTCACAAGGCCTCACATGTCTAAGATGCAGCTTCCACATTGAAGACACTGAACACTTACTCCTAAGTCATCCTGTGCTCCCTCCATAAAGACACAGATACAGCATTGCCACACTTCTTAACCTAAGGTCCTACTAAGTGAATGTGGTTGGCTTCATGAGTGCAGCGGGATTCTGGGTAGGAAGTTAAAGTAAGATATACAAATCTATCTATCTGTATCTTCAGTGCCCATTCCCTTTGGGAACTCTCTCAAGGGGTTGGTCACAGCGAAAGGGTCTGCATATCTGGTGAACTTTAGTGCTGCTTCTTAGCCTTTAATGCCTTTAACAGGCCACTGACAGATGGCAGCTTTAGCACATTGTTTTCAGAGTCATCTGTCTAATGTTCCTACCAACTATTTCTAATATGTTGACTAAATGTTCCTGCTTCATGTTCCAGCCTACTTAATGCTCACCCCTAATGTTCTTCATACTACTTTTACCCAATATTTCAACCTAATGTTCCTACCCACTGCTTCTATTTATTGCTCCTACTATTTTGCCAAAAAGCAGGGCTAGTGCATAGATCTCACTGCAGGAAAATCTAGAGCTACAGAGAATTAGTTGTGTGAGTTAAGTGTTATCAGGTGTTATGAGTAACATGGAGGGACTGTATATTTGTGGACAAAATACCAGCACTCCTCATATGGGTGAGGCAGAAAGAGAAGACAGTTACCTGAGTCAGAGATATACATTTATATATGCATATGTGAATTGGGATGGTGAGTAAACACATGGGAAAGCTTTTGCGTTTTATTCTTCTAACATTTCTGCTTAAGTAGAATTCTAGCCTTCTTTAGAGAAACTGAGTAAAATACAAAGAGAGTGTTGCCTTGTTGGATGCCATGTTTCACATACCTCTGCTATGTTTTCCATGCTTTCTGTGACTGCCATTTTTGCCACTGGTTCGGTCCAACATAAAAAACCTTTATGACTGTTTATTACTTCATCTGTACATAATGTAAGCAGCTTCTGCAGCATTTCTTACTTGCTTGTTCAGAAAAAGACATGGAAGCATTCTTCATGTGTGCAGATGAAGTAATAAACATTCGTGAAAGCTTTATATGTTGGGCTGGACCATTGACAAAAATGGTAGTCACAGAAAGCAGGGATACATGGCAGAGGAGTATGAAACATGGCCAGCCAAGGATAGGGAAGGTGGATCAGCATCTGGCAAGTTATATAGACCAGTATTTTTGTATCTTACTGTTTCTCTAAAGGAAGCCTCTGTGCAAGCTGAACTATGAAAAGCATAAACTCAAAAGCTTTCTCCTGTGTTTACTTACCTTCCCAGTTCACACATTTGTCCTAACGAATTATTCATATGTACATATATATACACTAAGTACCCATTTATCAGCCAACCCTAAGGGGAGAGGGAACAGCTGGGTTGGATTCAAGCTGACGACACAGTCCAGGATTCAAACCCTGGTGGTACCATGGATGATTTATAGATGATGACACAACCACTACACAGTGGGACCTACCTTGACTTTCATAAAAATTATGAGGCTGACAGATGCTTGTTCACAGATATGTAATGATATAATAACTTGTCTGTGACATCATGGTGAGGAGGTGAGGTAGCAAGAAGCTAGCCACTGCCATTCATTCACTTGCTTTCTCAGGTGTAGTGCACTTTGGTTATTGATGACTTGATGTGTCTTCACATGTTTCTCACCTTCTGATCACAGAGAGATGGGTAGTAGGTTGTTGACAACAGCCCCCCAGGGTGGTACTACTGTCCTGACTGAGGAGCATTAAAGTGGTGCCCAGAACCATCCTACACTTTCCATGTTAGGATTGCTGGTCTTACTTTCTTTCTCATCAAAACAGGACTACCGGTCTGGTCCAACCATCTTCTTACAAGCATCATACACCTTGCCTATTATTACTACTTTTTACACATATGTACTTTTGGGAATTCCTGTCCACTCAATCACTCATAAGTATCGCCATGACAGAGTCCGTCCAATCTATGGCCCCTAATCCCTGGCATCATTGGGTACTAAGAATCTCCGGGGTTCAGCCTGACTAGATCGCCAATGAGAGGGAGGGCTCTGGTAATTGTAGTACCGGCCTCTCCCATGACATTTCCCCTTCTGTAAAACCTTCCTCTTTTTCTATTCACTATACCAGTATTTGTGGTCTCTCTAGTAACCTCTCCTCAGTTGAACATCATCTGTCTAGTACCTCTCCTAATATCTTACTTCCGAGTGAGACACGGTTGTCTAATGATGTTCTTATTAGTCCCTTTTTCATATGTAACTATAACATCCACTCATGATTTCAGTTCAAAGGTGGTGTTTGTGCTTATTCCAACATAAACACACCTGATGCATGCCTCAAGGACCTGAGTCCCCTAACTTTGATGTTATGTGGCTCAAGGCTTGTCTGTCTCCCTACTTCCACACTTTTCCTCTGTTTTGCCTATTGCTCTCCTAATTCTACGAATTTTATATCCTTCTTCAACTGTCTTAACTCCTGCCATGAGACTGTTGACATCCTCCCACCCTCAAGCCGAGATCCTCTACCTCGGGGATTTCAATATTCACCGTAGGCAATGGTTGAGTTCCTGCCATACGGACAGTGGAGGGATTGAAACCCTCATGTTCTCCATTCTCAATGATTTAGGGCAAATCATCTCCCACCCTGCCCACATTCCTGACCATTGTGACCACTCTCCTAATATTCTGGTTTTGTTTTTCACCTCTTCTTCATCCCGCTGAAATACACAATCTTGCCCCTAATTGGCTCATCTGATCACACTCACATAAATGTATTTATTCTAATGGCACCTCCCCCTCCAGCAGCCCCTTCTAGGCATAAATACTGGCACCTGAACAAAGCTGACTGGAATAACTTACGTAACTTCTTTTCTGACTTTCCTTAAATAAATTACTGTCTCTTATGTGGCGATGTTTCTGTCTCTGCTAAACGCATAGCAGAGGTTATTCTTTCAGGAATGGAAGCATTTATCCCCTCTTCCTCGAAGACGGCCTCTTCGTCCAGTCCATAGTTCAACCATTCCTGTTCTTAGGCTATTCAGGCAAGGGATCAGGCATATCGTGCTTGGAAAAACTCTCCTACCTCTTGCTTCCATTCAGCTTTTATCGGTGCCTGTAATCGCTGCAAGCACGTTATCCACGAGGCGTAGTGTTCCTTTATTCAAAGGAAGTGCGATAACCTCTCCTCGTCATCCACGGATAGGTCTTTCTGGTCTTTAGCTAAG
>JAYMFT010035449.1:0-15817 GCA_038088735.1 Panulirus argus | reverse complement strand
AGAGAGAGAGAGAGAGAGAGAGAGAGAGAGAGGGGGGGGGGACTTTAAATCATGGTTGGAGTGTGGCTGAAGCTGGGCTGATAGACAGATGCTGCACCCCGGAAGTGACACCCCGGGGAGCAAGCATCGTAAATAACATATAATTATAGAAACGTCGGTCGAGGATGAATGGCTGGCTGGATGGGTGGGTAGATGGTAAGTTGGGCTAGTCAGCTTTAATTACGTTTGCTGTTGAGAGACATACGTCGTAGGGTGAGGCACTTACGAGACACTAAGGTTGTAGTCCATGCTCATATGAGACACTAACGTTGTAGGTGAGAAACTTATTGAGACTAAGGCTTTATAAGTGAGACATATAAGACACTGAGGTTGTAGGAAGAGACATATGAGACACTATGGCTGTAGGTGAGACACATATACGACACATTTAGGAATGGAAACTCACAGGCTGTAAGTTGATGAGCACGGGGAGAGACGCAAAGGTTGTTAATGACAAAGAGGTTGCAAAAGAAACACAGATATAGATGATGACACAAAGTGAGGTGGGTGTTACACAAGCGTTATGGTAGGAACAGGGTTGTGAGTCACTCAGAGGCTGTAGGTGTTACAAACATAATGCTCAGCAAAGAGGCTGCTGCAGACGTGAGGTTAAAAGCAAAATACTGGTGTTGTGAGCAACATCACGCCAACTGCTTCCCAGAGACGCTATTCGAGACTGCAGTATCCTCAGGGACGTTACTCGAAACTACTACTTCCTCAGGGAAAAACGCTAAAATATATGACCAACCGACAAGGAGCGAAGAAAAACGAGGAATTTCCTGCTCAATGCTCAACGCATATGCTGTGAGTCAAGCGCTTCTTGACCTGAGTCATCTGTATCAACTCTACCTCGCTGTTGAAGTTAATGACCGCGACGATTGTTGAATAGTGTTGAGGAACTTCGACCTGGGGCTTTCACGCTGTTGACGGTTATGATAAGAACTGCTCTCCTCCGTACCATACACCCAGCCGGCACTGTATGTCCCGAAGTGTAAATATTAGAGAATATTGTGTAAACGCAATCAGGCGTGAAACAACAAAATGACCTCTTGAGGAGATCGGGTTCACTAACGTCAGAAGAGGATCAGATCCCGCTTATGACGGCCATGAGGCTTAGAATAAACAAAACAAAAAAAAAGAGGCCGAATCTGACAGACCAGCGGAACACATGGAGGGGGAACACGGGGAAAAACTCGCTCAAGAAAACTTGCTGAAGGATGGCAACATTGACAGTGATTCGTTGAACTAAATAATAACATGATTCGAAAGCATTATGATCAGATATGATCAGTATCTAGACAGTACCAGGAACTCAGGGGTATATCTGCAGCACCGTGACCTGGAGAGTAACTAATCAACGACCTGAAAAGTACCAGGACAGTGTCATGACTTGGACAGTGCCGTGACTTGGACAGTACCTTGGGTCTTCCTTAGATGGGTGGGTGGCCCGACCTCTTCGTATTCCGGCTCGTTGTTCCTCCGGTCTCCTGCGCCGACCTGCAACTGAAGGTGACACTGTCAGTTTGAAGTGTAGTGCCAGGTTGGGGGGACAGTACCAGGTTGGAGGGACAGTGCATGCTGAAGGAGACTGCCAGGCAAAGGGGCAGTATCAGTCAAAGGGACACTATCAACGTGGAGGAAAGAGTCAGTCTGAGGGGTCATTGTTTGCCTAAAGGACAGTGTCAGTTAGTACGTTTTAATAGTCCAAGAAAACAGTGTTCCTCTCTGGGCACAGGTTGCTGGCACACACAAATACATAGGTATATGTAAACAGTAATCTATACATACTCTTAAATGTGTATATATGTCAAAAATGCTCATACATACAACAAATAAACACAAATAAAATTCTAATCTTAATCGCATAACTTCAGGACCATTTTAGCGGCTTCAAAGGCTGCGCTACAGCAAGTATCAGTAAAATTACTGACTCCTTTGTAGTGAGCAGTTTCTCGACAGGACCGCACTCCTTGTTGTCCTTTTAAAGACGATATAACCCCGCTAAAGACGACTTTTCCCTTGTACTGTAACCTCACGAAGGAAGACCTTTACCATTCAATGAGTCAGCGTTTCACGTTGAAACACCTCAACACTTCCTTCATAATGCTCTAATTGTTACTCTGGTGAAGAGGAATTTTTTTACATGTAGCTGCTACGTAACCCAAGTGGGAAGGTTTTAGGAAAAAAGAAGGTAATTCCGTTAATGAAAATTACATTACTGAGAGAAAACCATAACAAATCGCACAACTTTTACTTACAAGTTACAACCTAATCTAACTCACGTCAGACCGCGATATTTCCGTTTCATAGTCCTTAAAACCTCATGTTAAATGTTGTAAATGTTGTGAACTTTCTAAGTCCGCGTTGGGGAACAAAGACTTTTATTTGGTGAGGGGGTCAGTGGGCCATTCCCGTGGAGCGTGACGAGGCTGGACATTTCGTGGCGAACTCTGATTTAAACACTTCGAGACTCAAAAACAGCCTCCGCAAGATGTCTGACAACCTCGAATCACGTGAGAATTAGTGCAGTTTAAAAGCAAGACAATAAACATACAGAAACACCTGTCAGAAAGATTTCAGTGGGAAAAGAAAAAGTTTTAGAATCAAAATAGCATCTGGCAACAGATAATGCGATATCAATCGACTGCGAAAGTAAAGAACATCGATGCAATTATATACCTGCCAACCAGTGATTAGACAGTATCAGAATACCTCCTTTAAATATGTGAACACTCAAGACTATATAAAAAACAACTAGAGACACGGCTGTCAACCTCAAGATACGATCAGATATGGCTGAGAAGATGAGCCATGGGGAAACATTAGCAAGCCTATTAAAGGCACCACAGCAGTAAACACGCGACGTCACCGTAAATTCACTGGCTAAGGGCACTGACCATCTTGGTGTCTATGACCTTTTGTGGGTCTTAGGAAACAGCTGTAAAGCCACTGCTTCCCCAGACGACACCAGCTTTCCCCAGCAACACATACTGTTTACCCACAACACCACCACCACTAAAACCTTCAAATGCATCCCAGCTGCCACCTCCTAGCCCCATCAATACCTACTGTCACCTACATTCCCCTACCTCAAGGACAGGCATCATCCCCCCACAAATAACATTCTATAACAGTGAAATAAAAATCTCTGTACCAAACTATGTCTTTCCTCCCATCCCACATTCCCTTTCCCTTCCACTACACTCCAGTCTTACCACACCTAGACGCAAATTACTCCCTCTCCCTCTACCTCCTGTCTCTCGAGGATATATCTACCATTCCATATCCGTCTCCTAGCTCCTTCCATCATGAGATCCTTCGCTGCTGAGGTCTCTTCCTAACACAAGTAGTCTGCATCTAGAGTAACGTACATTCCTACAGTTCCTCCCATCACGATGACTAACTTGACCTTAATATGGTGGTGTCCGCCTAAATGTGTGACCGAAGTGAAAAGGGAGAGAGACCAAAGACAGACAGACAGACAGACAGACAGACAGACCGGGTACACTCTCCACCTCACCAATTTTACCAATCTTATCAAATATCAGCTCTCATATCCCCAACACTGCTCATGTTCTTAAAAACGTCGTTGTATGTTCTGATACAATACACATTTGCGACCGCGAACATAAAAAAAAAAAATATAAACAGCTTTATTCTCAGTTAACCTCTGAGACGAAAGGTAATGTTTCAAGTGAATGAAGATGTTCACAAAATCGTAACATACTGGGTAATTGGATACCCTTAGGACTTTCCTGCCGAATGAAAGAGATTCTCAGTCGGATCCTAAATGGTCTGGGACATACAGGAAGAAAGTGTACTGCTCAATGTAATAACCTATTTGCACTGTACGGACAGGAAGTTCTACACTTAAAGGACCCCATCTCTGAACTTTCTGTACTATCGTAGTGTCAGTGTGTGTGTGTGTGTTGGGCAAGAGGTGCAGTGCCCGGGGCGAGAAGGCTCGCAGGCACCGTCTTGGTCAAGTGCCAGACGCCTACGCCACCAGTAGAAGCTGTGGCACCGCCTGGGACGTGGAAGCACACCAGTCTAAACTTCTGGTTATAGTCCGGACGTACAACTGTCTCCACACTTAACACTTTCCTGGCAAGAAGACCGAAGCATCCAGCTTCCCTTTCCACCTCAGAAACAGAAGATAAAACAGCCTGTACACTTCACAGCCTCCAAGCAAGACAAGGAGATCAGTCGGCAAAACGACTTTTGCTCCAAAGAATTTTCAATGGCTGGTTGTTTGTTACTACAGATGTCGTCTGCCTCCAAGACCTACCACGCAAACTCCCAACGTTTTACACCAGGTAAATTTATCAATCCAGCGAATAATATTTACCCTAGATTTAAATATAGTCTTTTGTTTAGGAATTTTAAAATTGTGTGTATGTACAATTACATGTATATATGCATCTATACTTGTATGTATGTATACGTACAGCGCTGTTCTCTTTAACAACATTAGACGCCTCCCATCCTAACCACTCCACAGTCATTCACCATATCTAAAGCAGAAATAAAATCATTACCGATTTTACTCTTCGGTAACCTATACTTGCAGATCCCCTAACCCCCAACAAACATGAAACAACCATCCCCCAAACCAGTCTCGAACACTAACCCACCTGACATAGACCCAACTGAAGCTACACTCTCCAGACACATACGAGTTATGCTTTCTCATCTACGCTCTAAACACCACCCGACTCTCAAGCTCTGTAAATACCGATGCAACATATCACAAGAACCCTCATGCCCATAATGCAATTCTCATATTTAAGACACTGTACATTTACTCCTCAAATGTCCTGTTCTTACCTTACAAAGACAAACACACACACACACACAAAACGTCACTAAAGGCTGTGGACGTGGCAGGCTTCTTGAGAGCTTCGGGAGCCCCACAGATCTCGTGACAGGAACGTAAACAAATATGTGTATACATACATCACAAAACTGAATCTGTTCATGGCGATCAAGACAACTGAGCGAAAACGTACATGATTAGTGATTATTACTTTTGATAAAAGCGATGATAAACAATCTCATGAAGGATACTAGTATCGAAATAAAAAACTAAGACGAGAGAAATAAATCAGTTCGGGAAACATATGTTCCAATCACAAAAATATGATATGGTTAGCAAAACTACCACGATAAATACTGATGAGGCAAGAGGAAAAATAATCCTGGAATTTGTATTCACTGAAAGCCATTTCGAACGAGATGTTTTGGCACTGCAGAGGAGTGATGTGGGCTGGGGACCAAGGGATGGGCGTGGAGGAGGAGTGGAGTGGGCTGGGGCCAGGGTTCTGGGGTGGGCGTGGAGGATTAGCAGTGTGGGCTAGGGAAATTCAGAGCGACAAGGTCGAAGATCCCTGAGACTGATAGATTCTGTCAATGGGAATTCCAAATCCAACATGAAAAAATGCGCACCAATAAAAGTTTTACAAGAATTTTGGAACGGTGGAAAGCATTCTGCAGTATCTTGTTTTCTGTATTGCTTCATTTTCACCTTATGAAATGTCTCGTTTTTCCTTGGACACAAAGTGTTCTACCGTTCCAAATCTCCAGTAAAACACATAGCCTCCTAGTCATAAACACGTGAAAAGAAAGCTTGAAGTCGTATGGACGCAGGTTAATGGACAATCACTGCACACTGGCGGGAAGCCAAGATTTAATGGATGAACTTTAAAAGTGTTAAGAGTGTGGTGGCGGGAGCACGACTGTTTCTGACATACAGAATGTGCTCCATGGGTACGGTACGCTGTCAAAACGCTCTTACTTTTATGCTTTCATCCCTACTAACCCTTGAGACTCTGGTGTCTGCAGCTTGAGTTTTCCTCACCTACACTTTTGTAATATCAAACTTCTCCCGTCAGTCTCATCTATCTCGCGAGGTGGTCTTTTTTGTTTTTTTGTTTTTCTGGTCTTTCCGCCTTCCTCCGCCAGCATCTCCATTACTTTATGCCTTTCAAGGCTTGATGCGCCTCGCTCTTCCACCATCAACGTGTGCCCAAGCCGTCTTACTTTTGCCTTATATACCTCTTTAGGAACGCACCTAACACAGACGAAGTTTCTAACCCCTTTTCCTCTTTCTTTAATACTCACAACGTTTGTCTCAATAATATACCCTGTGTCCTTTTCAGTACATTTTCTTTTAATGTTATCTTCTAGGTTTCTGTCAGGCTCAACAATATGTATCATACTTTCGACAGACATTTATTTTTTCTTGTTTTTCAAAGATTCCCGAGACGACCTGCCCTTCCCGCCAAGTGCCTGCATCAGGCCCACACAGCCACAACTTCCTCCATCTTTCAAGGTCGGACCAAGAGCTTGAACGCCTCTACTTGTTTAATTTTGTTTCCCCTTCCTCTTGCCTTCAGTCTTTGTCTCTTCCCCTCCAGCTCATCATCAAGTCTGTTTTTCCCTCATTAACTTTTGGTCCACGATGTCCATGGCTTTTCCTACCATCTCGAACAGCTGTTGTGTAACTCCTCCTCCGCCTCGTCTGTTACATATCACCTGTGCACAATGGTAGCCATTGCGATGCCTTGTGAACTCCTTCATTTACGACGTCCACTGCACTCACAGAGAATAATGGGCTCAAAACCTACCTTGTTCATAATGAATTTGAAATACAACCTAATTTAATCATGTAAGGAAGAATGGAAAATGGTTATCGATTTCAATCGAGATGATAATAACAAGTGATTTCAAATTTGCTTAAAAACCCATTTTTACATTTAAAGAAATTTTTTGTAAGAAATTTCTCCGGTAATCATTTTAAGGTGAATAACAAATAACTTGTGCCACCACACGAAACTCTGAACCTCTCATTGTAAAACCCTAGAATTTCACCTTCTTAATGCAATTATGTGTATTAATATATATATATATATATATATATATATATATATATATATATATATATATATATGAAAAGCTTTTACACTGGGGTAAGGTAAGGCACTTACTCTATGACCTCAGTCTGTGGTTCCCGTAGGTGGTATGGGTAAGAGAAATGTATTAAAGGCTGTTCTTGGCAGCTCAGAGAAAGGAAAAAAAAAAAGTGTTTAATACTGAGAAGCTGGGGACATTAGGGTCTGGATGATGAGAGGGAAGAGAAGTTATTTTGTGAAGTGTTTGAACTGAATGATAAGGATGAAGAAAACAAATTTAGCTCGTTGAATTCGATATCTTAATCCCTTGAGTATCAGTGACGACTTTGAATACGACGATTAGTCATCATACTCAAGGGTAAACTCGTCGAAATGAAAAGATCATGTCGTCGTTCTCATGAAGTTAAGAAAAACTAACTGGAAAGGGAAGGGTGAGAAGGAAAAAGTGTGGTCAGTCGTATTTGAACGATGGAACAGTTCAAAGACCGGGGTAACCAACCATGTCTGAACAGCAAATGGAAGCAGTGTGTGGCAGAGCAATGCAGTCCAAGGTTACTGTGAACTGAATATGATGACAAGGTTAGGTTGACAGCGAGGTAAACATTAACAGATAGCCAGCAAGAGGGGTTCAAAGAAAGCTTTTTGTGCAGTATGGCTCAAGTGTGCAACTCATTAAGGGAGGGTGCAAAACAGCAGTGATGGGTGAACTGACTAATGTACTTTTTTTTTTAATGGAATCATAAAAAAGCAGTTTCAGGAGATGGGACGGAAGCTGGAAGAATGGAAGTGAGGAGGAAATTGTGCAAGACTTCTGAAGAGATATTAATATTTTAATGAATACTTTTTAGAGAGAAACCTTATTTATGTACACTCGTGGTGTAATCCTGATAGCAGACAAATTACTTCTGGATTATGTAACTAGGACCAGCAGTGTACATACGGCTTCTTGTTGATATTAGGAAAGGTGAAAGGAAATTTCTTTGTTGTAAGAGAGAGAGAGAGAGAGAGAGAGAGAGAGAGAGAGAGAGAGAGAGAGAGAGAGAGAGAGACGGGACAAGAAAGTAAATCTTAGGAGGAAACTAGAAGACCTCTGCCCAGCTCTCCTGTGCTCGTGTTTACTTGAGTACAGACGGCGCATTGTGCTTGTCTTTATTGGATTCTCAGATGTGCACCTGGTGCTGTATGCTTTCAAGGGCAACTCTGGAGTGACTGAAAAATAGCAAATGGGAAATCTGTGAAAGGTGCCATCACAAGGGAAAGTTTGAAAGATGAGGGAGATACGTTGTATCAGAGACACTAAAAGTAAGCTGAGTAATCCTTTAACTTTATAGTATTGAGTGATTGGCCCATGGCAAATTCTTAAGAGCGTAGCAAGAGACATAAATGGATTGAAAAGGGAAAATGACAGCAATACTAATGAGGGCTGATGTGCTCAAACCTAACAGAACTTGCCCACACAAAAAGAATCAGTTTTTCCTTCAGTCCAAATCTACGCAATTATTTGCCTCCTAAATCGCATCCATTCGTTTTCTCCCCACATTGGAAACCGGGGAAGAGAAGGAAGAGTTGGGATGGACAATGCAGTTTATTGTTGTTAGATTTGCCAGATCCCTGCCTGGCAGGGGCCCTTGTCATACAGTGGCCCCGCTCTCAGCCTTCCTTTCAATAATGGGCCACGGCTACACTGGGAAACATCCTGTGCGTAAGAGGGTTAGTAATGTCTTTATATAGCATGGAAGGGGAGCTACCCGCCCGCGTGAACGACAGAAGGACAGGCGAAGAATTATAGCCACCGCGTCTAGACGAGGCTGTAGATTAGTCTCTGAAGGGAAGAAGACCGAGAAGGGACATATTCTTAAGGGGAGGCACCAGATAAACATCTTACTTCAAAAGGATAAGAGTAAGTGGAGTTGGATGGATTAAGTATTTCCAAGATGGAAATGTGCGGGTTATCTATGAATGAAACCGACACAGGTTACTTCTATGGTGGGCGTTTGGTTAATCTCATGGGGCATTTGTGGAGTTGCAACATGCATGCGAATGTCTTACGTGAGAAAACCAATAAGGCAGGGGGATCTATGAAGTTGTGCATGTATGCAATGAAGGTCCAAATGTTTAAAGAGATACTTTAAAAGGTTCAGTCGATACGTAGAGTACATAGCCAGTCCCGTACTGCTGGTAACTGCAGCGTTCAGGAGGCCACCCTTTCTCAAGTAACCTGCCTTGCCAAAAGTCAGTCTTTACAACCATAGCACATTAGCAAAACCTTTGGGAGATTCTGAATTAGCGTCTCTCTAGTCTTCTTTAAACCACTATGCATTACAGTAGGCCTCTCGGGCACGACAATACGACCCTTCAGCACGATGTTACAGCTCTTGGGTATGATGTCTTGCCCTTGGATCTGACCTCTTACGTTTATGTCAAAGGCTAGGGCATATACCCAAGGGTGTCACCGTAGTGTTCAGGGGTATTACCATCGTTCTCAAACAGTTAAGACTCTTGGGGGTTAAGTCAAGGGTCGTAACGTTGTTATCAAGGGTCGTGGCATCGTTCTTAGGGGTTAGGTCGAAAGTTTCACCCAAGGGTCATTGCCATCGTGCTCAAGGAGTCGATATCGCGTCTGGCTCTGCTGGCACTGCACCAGTGTAATGTAGCTCCAACAGGTGACAGTGTCAGAAGCGTCGCCACACCTAACACCGGCCGAGCAGCCCTGTCAAACAACAACCCTGGGCTCATGTTACCACAGAATATTTCAAATATTTCAACGACTCCAGTGGAGGCGCTACCATCAATATAACGGTCAGATGTACAGGTAAAATCAGTCAATCGCTTGAGAACGGTACTATCCCTGGGTATGAGTGATGGCTTGGCCTTTACCCTGACAGTCAGGGTCAACGGTCGCGCCGTCAAATCAGTCTCGTACTGTCGTGCTTAAGGGACAAAACAATTATTTTTGTTTTTGAACTTGCAATGAAGTCGTAACCTTTACGACAGACGTTGACGGCTGCTGGAAAGACTAACCAAAAGGTAAAATAATTCTTGACTGACAACCTTATCAAGCACAATCTCTCTCTCACCGAACAAAATTCCCTTAAGTCACAGTTGTACAGAACTCACAGACGAGTATCGAGTCGAATCCAACTCGTCTCCTTCCAGGGATACTACATTCCTCCGGTCGACAGATAATTCGTGTGTTCCCTATTTCTTGAGCTTCTTGCTCACACAGGCATAAGGGCTATTCTAAGGTTTGATGAATTGAAAGATGTCTCTGCCCTCCGTCCCGGTAATCCTAGTATTCTGCAAGACTCCCTCATTTTTCAATCTGCTTATGTTCCCTTCGTAGATGGTTCAGGATGACTGAAAACTATAAACTTTCTCGAACATCTAAGACACGAAGCGGATTTACGTTCTTCCTTCACGAGCATTTTAGCCTGTATTCTGTCGCATCTTTGTTATTCACAAACTCTGAAACTCCGTACGGGGTAGAGCCTTTTCCCGTCTCACCTAACCTAAATCCTTCATTAATCTGGCAAATCACTGTTTGTCAAAAGGGCATTTCACTCCCTTTTTGCCGCTGTTTTCGCAAACAAACCTCCAGGTTCAACTTCCCCATCATAAAAGTTAAAACCTTACTGACATGATTCGTTCACCACCATGAAACGTGCCAGAAAGTGTTCACTCTCCGCAGCAACCTCGTCCATACCTTTCCGCCTTCGGCTAATTCTCCTTCGTATTTATCCCAAGGGTCTTTTCTTTTTCCTTCGATACAATGACGAATTTGGTAGCTCTCTTTAGAGATCTGTCACTCACCAGTAACCAGTCATCAGCATCAGAAACCAGGCCAATCTCTTTAGAGACCCAGCTCTCTTCTCAGAGACCTGGTGCTCTCTTCAGAGATCCTCTTCTCTCCTCAGATCTGGCGCCCCCTTTTGGAGCTCGGTGGTCCCTTAAGAGGCACGGAACGCACTTTACGAAATTATACACGAACAGAGAAGCATCTACCTTGCTGCTAAAACCATTTTCTGTCCTATGAGAGAATCTGGACATCTCGACTGGTCTTTCGTTTTATTTGTTCTCTGACGTCAGCCTTCATTTTAGAACACACTGCAGCAGCATCTCACATCTATATCACCAGTAATCTCTGCTTTTGTTGACTAAGTTCTTTGCGCCACCTCATGAAACTCTTATATGTTGCCAACGCATTTGACCTGAGGTATTTACGTGTGTACTGTGAAGAAATTAGCCTCTTTTATTCCCCTCCTATTCACCTCTCCGGACTTGAAAATAATTCAAGAAGGATCGAAAATTTAAGATCTCTCATTAACTTCTTCCCCATCATGTGGATTTTATTATTTGTCAACTGCACGCTACACAGTTTCTTACATTTTACCTTGTGTGTGCCAGCTAACGCAAAAGGCTTCTTCAAGGAGAACAAAGAAGAGGTTTTGTTCATCCTTGACTAACACATGCCAAGAGACACCTGCACTAAAGTTACCCAAATAAGAAAACTTTGTCAACTTTAATGCTATGGCAGCTCTGGTTTCTACAAACGTTATGATATTCTTGTAATATTCAACTCCTCAAAACCTATCCTTCGTTTAATGTAAAAAAAATTCTCAAAGTACGGTGTAATTATTTTTGAGACGAATATTGGCGGCACAGACGTGAACGTTCCTCAGCCTAAATTTATAGATGAGCCCACAGATGGGTTGTGATACACCGCGCTATACCATTATTGTACCTAATCCACTGCATTTTTTGACATATAAGTAATGAGGCATTTAGCTCAAAAGTTCAACAAGCCCAGTTGCCTGCCCCAACACCGAAAGAAAAATCTGCACATTTGCTCAAGTGGACAACGTCAAATCGAGCCCTGTCTGGAAATAGTGGGGGCCCTATTTACCTTTCCACCCCACCACTGAAAATTCCTGAGAAGATCCGCTAGCATAACCACTTTTCAATAACCAGGATCGAATTCCCGATGTCTTACATTCACTACAGACAACGTGGTCTGATCAATAATCATTAAATACTATGCAATGTTTGTATTATCTCACTGGGTGTAAAGTATTAACTGTACCACCATGGGCATCCACTTTATGGAATGTAAACAGTAGAATTCCCTGAATATGCAGCACTCAGCACGTAACCTATTATGCACTCTGAACATTAATCAGTTACAGTGTCCGTAAAGCCGTAACATTCAAGTGTAGCCTTCACCCATCAGTTTTGAAATAACACAGTGAGAGCATACGCATTTAGCAACATGACGTTGAAATCCAAAGCGTTGCGTCACCTGGGTCCCGCCGACCAAAATGAACATTCACTTGTGGGGGCTGGCGGCTGTCGCGTTCTCTCCACCATATGTCCACCATATGCTATGACTAGGTCATGACTTTATACCATAATCCATGGTGACTGACTTACAGTAAATGCTAACTATAGTTACGCTACTACCAGAAAGACTGCTAGACCACCTTTAGTTACAAGTATACTGAATATCATATTCTTATTTTCTTAAACATCCTAACAATATACAAAACTTTATGATCTATAAAGACAGTTAGGGGAGTTTGTTCCTTCTGTTGATGTCAAAACGACATTTTGCCATCAGATTTACTCTCGCACCGCAACACCAAGTACCTGAGTTATAGTATCATTGTATTCGAATTTCATCCACACTGTTTTGCCCAAAACACTTTAAAAGTACCCTATCTCTGCGTACTGTAATCAGTTTACCTCTCATGCAACTTGCTACAGAATATACTTCAAACAACGTGGCGTTTTCTGAAACTATTGAGCACTATCCACTCTATTGGCAGGAATTTACAATGAATTAGCTAATTTCTGCGACAAAAATCATAAATAATCAGGTTGAATTAATCTGTAAAAACACTATGTCAGTTCACAACATTAAGCAGGTGACGAACAATATGTCCTGTCCTGCAAGCGGAGAAACGGGTATCTTATTCTCTCTGCTGTTGCTGTCTGGATGGACAACAGCTCCTTGTTCATGAAACTGAGGAAGATTATAAACTTTACACAAAAAACGCGCGTTGTCAGTACCAAGTTTTACCCATATATTGTCGATTTTCACCCTTTTCGAGCAATACACCTTCACTAGCTTTTGAAAACAAAGTATTAAGTTAATCTCATTCTTAACAAATCATAGGTAAAACAATTAAAATAAAAGTTATTAATAACAATACTCAGGTCAAGCAATTAGATATCTTCCTTTGTCGGTCATAGCCAATGATACGTTTAGGCTCTACACTTTGGAATATCGGAACTACCAATACGTTTATATAAACGTACATAGTGAAATAAGTGTTCACTTGCTAAAACATTAGCTGTCCCAAAAATGAACACCAAATTGAACCATGGGTTCACAGGGAATAATCGTGCCTAGGATATTACTTTTTTTTTTTTGCTAGATCATGAAACCCATTATTTCTAATAAATCTGTCGAGACCTTAACTTACACCTTTTCCAAACATTATGAGCACAGAATATCGACAAACAACAAAGATCAAAACCGAAAATATTTACATACATCGAATCATACAGAAGGATATCAAGCAAAATAATATATCAGTTGTAACAGGAAAAGGGCGCAATTTACTAAATAGGAAAATATTCAGAAAGAACATTATGGCAACAAAATTAAAAGCTCCACTTACAAAGGCTAAGCTGAGTTTGCGTTTGGCAAACGGGGAGGCTTTCTCCTTGTCCTCGGACTTGGCCCTGGGCGGCCTCAGGACCTCTCGCGTACCAACCATCTTATCGCAACGCAACGCTCACAAATACAACTTTTTCTACAGTATTCTCAGGGTAATTCTCTTACACTTCTTCTTAAGAGACGATAAAGGCAAAGTTCAATCACCCTTAAATGGCTTACCACTCCCTACGGGGGTAAACGATAGCCTAGACTTGAAATCGTATTCTCTTCTAAATTATAAACTGCATCGCACTGCACTGCCAGCACCCTGAGGAGGCTGGATAAGCTGAACATAAAGGCACCAGTAAACTTTATGATAGAATAATATTCACTTCTGTTATCCATACACATATATATCTTAATTCGTTGAAGAGTTCGTAGCGAGCAAACTTAGTTAGGACTGGCCCCACGATGTCACCTGTTTGTGCGACGGCCGCAGCCAAACTGAGCATAAGACCCTGTGCCACTAAACGGTGGGAAAAAATATCCCATTGGAAGAGTTCCATGAACGTGTTTAAAGTGACTTTTAGGTTTTGTGAGGGTGAATCACAACGCCGAAAACCCACCTTCCGAATTCTTGTGTTAAGGAGCAAATTAAGTTAACGAAAGGGTAAGCATAATTGTCCGAAGGTCTCTCTAGAACTTAAATCCGGGCTGGCGAGGCTAGCCGCCAACATCTGTTCTCCCGGCATCCGTGGAAAACATTGCCGGACGAAACATTTCATGTATACAAATCTAAAGTCTATCCTTTGAGAGAAAACTACACTTTTTTTTCTACTGATTCTACTTGATATCTTGTTACTTAAAATAATATATGATAAACCAATACGAACGCCGTTCAATAGATACTGTGGATCATAAGTTGATGTATCCCTCATTGTGACTCCAACGTGTCTGCCGAAAAACTACCAGTGAATTATTACCATCAAAATAAGAAAATTTTCACCAGAAATTTGAAATACTCAAGTTGGTAGTCTACTTGCGAGCGGGTTAAAAAGTGGGAAAAAACGCTCGTGTATATTTAGAAAACAAAAGCCAGTGGCTCCTCCCGGAGAATACAGAAAAAAGCGTTAATGGCAGCTGACAGGGCGGCGGAGCAAACTGAAGTTTGGAGGCTAAAATCTGTTAACATCATGGGTGGATACTGTAGGTAACGTTTCCTTTTCCTAGTTTATAGATGTATTTTAATCATAAGTATATGAATTCCATTTAAAAACAAATGTCGTAAATAAACTTGTAAGTCTGCAAAATATAAGAGGGGGAGGGGATGAAGCCTTTCCCGAGTCTCCCCGCTTCTGTCGCTTAAGGTTGTTACTCACGACAAGTGCCCAAACTTTTAGAGCCACCTACATTACTAGTTTTAGCCCAGGACACTTTTTACGAATATGTTTCGAATCATTAATGTAATAAGCTTGTTTGTAGCTATCTTCCGCCTGAGTTTACAGCAGACTAAATCATCTCAGAACATACACAAACCGTTGTCCTTCAGATGCTATCTCACTAGGAATTTTGAAAATATGACTAAAATACCATATAATCCGGAACTAGCATGTTTATCTCCAGACAAATGACGTCACTTTTAAGTTTAGAAACTCTGAACTATAGTCATACACCTTTGTTCATTGATACAAATCATATCAATCTACAAAAAGCTCTTCGAAGCCGAAAATGAAAATCTTGTTTACTGAACTCCTGAAGAAGGTTAGTTCTCCCTGTATTCACCTAAGAGTTAGGTCAAAGGCCATGATATCGAGAATATAATGATGATCTTCAACCTAACGTAAGAGTGGTCTTTAAAGGCTAGTGGTGTTGAGGATTACAGTAAAGAGGACGCAGATGTCGAACTTACATAAGGTGAACAAGTGTTTGTTGAAGGTGGTGTGAATTTATGTTCATCGAGGGTATATTGAGAATGCGTTTGGTTGTGTCCTCCTCCATAGTGAGTATGACAGTGAGTGATAGTATGGCGGGAGACATTAAATTCGCCCGTGAACGTAGACGTTTCATTTTTTTTTTTAAGAAAAATCTAATGATTTTTACTAATATGCTCTTGATTGGGGAGCATGCGTTTGCTTGCGCTATATGGCCAATATATATATATATATATATATATATATATATATATATATATATATATATATATATATAC
>JAYMFT010035438.1:0-15817 GCA_038088735.1 Panulirus argus | reverse complement strand
AGAAAAAGTGTTGGGGACAGTACAGACCCTTGAGGGACACTGCTGTTAATGGAGAAAAGGGGGAGGCTGATCCATCAACAACCACAGAGATAGATCAGCCGGAGAAGAAGCTAGACATCAAAGAGCAAAGTAAGGGAGGGAAACCAAAAGAGGGGAATTTAGAGATGAGATCCCGATGCTACACCCTGTCAAAAGCCTTAGATATGTCAAGGACAACTACATATGACTCCCTAAAATCTTTCAGGGGTGATGCCCAGACATTAGTAAGATAGGAAAGAATATCACCAGTTGATCTCGCCTTACGGAAGCCGCACTGGTAATCACTGGTGATCAGAGAGAAGACTGTGATTTTCGAGGTGTATAAGGATATGTCAGTTGAGGAGGGATTCAAAGACTTTGGAAATGGTAGATATCAAAGCAACTGGACTATAGTTAGAGGGGTCAGAACGGTCACCCTTCTTTGGGATTGGATGTAACAAAGCATGTTTCCATGCAGAAGGAATACTTCATATCTCTTTTAGTGTCTCTTTCTTAAAAGGGTTTCTAATCATGACATCTGTTTCTCTTTCTCTCCATATTTCATATGTGTAAATTTTCCTTCTATCCTTATGAGGATCTTATAGCACTCAGGAAGCTGGCCAAGTCCACCAGCACATTCATATCCAAGTCTCTCCATTACTAGGTAACCCAATAATGCCCGCAGACCATCTTATCTACTCATACATGCATATTTGTATATGTCCCTCTTTATAAACCAGGTATTCTCATTAAACATATGACCTCCTACTCGGTCTTAAACCCCAACGCACAAGGCCTACTGTCATTAGAAACTACACTCCTTTAGTAAACACGAGTCACACTGTCCCGCTTAAGCTATGGACATCATCCATCACGACAACGGTGCAAACACCTTTTGAAGATACCTCCAGACCCTTCATGCCCTTGACGCAACTATCATAATGTAGACACCGAGCACTTATTACTCAATTACCTTGCACATTCTGCTCAAAGACGCACACACATCATAATTTATGACCAATGGTCCCAACATGTGAACATTGCCACTTTCCTGGGTGCTGCAGGAGATTCGTAAGTATAAAATGGACTACTGGGGCTGGAGGGTAAGGTAAGACGTTACTTGTGGGTAGAGTGAGTGCCAACTATACTGTGAATTTGTTGGTTGTAAATTAACTATGTATATTCATTGCTAAGTTAAGTTCTCAAGTGCAAATGTACTGTCAGCAAGACAAGGTTAAGGGTGAACAACTGAACACTTTCCCAGCGATACCAGGCGCCAACTCACTGTTCTAGGTCTACACTGCGTTTTATGTTGTCTCAGTATTGGTGGATTGCTTGCTATTAGTGTAGTGAACTGGTGTTATTGGTAATTAGAGGTTAAAGAGAAAATTGTGTTAATTTGAAGTGTAAGCCTTTTCATTTAAAAAAGGTGCTCGTGCGCGAATATACGTTGCGGCAACGTTCGAAGGGAACGATTCTTAAGTCAAAGTGATGATTGCTTATGTTTCGTTCTATGGAAGGATTTGCACAAATATAGATAAGCTGTTTAATTTCTTCGAACAAGACATTCCTGATTATGTGTCTAGGTCTATAGTTGTACTTATGATTGAATGAACATCTTGCACTCGCGTGTGGACTTACAGCCGATCGCCGTAAACATTTGCGGTGCATAGGAAACAAAGTTCCCGTGTGGACTTACAGCCGATCGCCGTAAACATTTGCGGTGCATAGGTAACAAAGTTCTTTGGTAAGGTTTGTGTGTTGATGTTTAACGTTTATTCATACCTGTAAGTGATTTGATTATTACAGTAATCTATTTTATGAATGGTTATTGCCAGGATAATTAGAGATAAGGTTGATGTGTTCTCTGCATTGGGAAATGAGGGTGCAAGCTCAGGATGTGTTAGACCCTACAGGAGTCATGAGTTGTCGGAGTGGAGCGTAAATGCACTTGTGTAGTGGGCACTCGTTTATTTTATTTTTTTTTTCTGTGTAGAACTAACCAGCTGAGAAGGATAGTCACTTTGAGGGATACTAGTGTTCTTAAAGTAAGAAGTGAGGCTGGTAAACTGTGTTTTTTAATGGGACAGAATGATTATCGGGCTTCCTGAAGACAAACTCTAGAAAAATAATTGAGGATGGCTTAGGGCTCAAAGATTTGATAGATTAGAAGACATAATTAAACATAGCAGAAAATTAGCAATCCAGCTAGTTAGTTGTGCATTGCTTGATGATGCAAGTACTGAAGACAGTGTTAATCAAGTTGGTAGTTGCACCACAGGGAATTCGGGTGTTGAGTATTCAATCCTGGAGTAAGTAAAGGTGTCCAGAATAGTTTATCATTTGCTGCAGTAGAGGTTAGCGGTGCCAGGAGTATAGATAGTTTCATACTTTGAACCCCATGGTATTAGGTTAGTGAGTGAGTGCATGTGTCCAGAAAAGAGTCTCATTTGCTGGAGCAGAGGATAGTAAAGGTAGGTACAATGTTTCTTATGATGGTATGGTTGATGATGATTTAAACGTTGCTGCCTTAAAAGCTGAATTTGAGATCTTGGAGACAGAATGTCTAAAATAAGGCTTCATTATTTGCAGGAGCAAATATAGCAGAATCACAAGAAGTGAAAGATGCACTTGGGAGCGATATGCAAAGTTACAGTTGCCTGCCAGGGCCATTTAGTACATTTAGGTATGGCTTCCATGCCTACGGTTAGTGATATTGTCAAAGTATGTACAAGTCCAAAGAGAATTATTTTGGGAGTCTAGGAATGTGTAATAAGTTTTAACATAGGTGCCTGATAACCTTGTCTGTTGGTCAAAGCTAGATCCAGAGGCTGCTGAATTATTTGGGTCTGGGGGTTCGAACTTAATTGTTTGTTTCAGGGCATTAAGGATGGGCAAAGCCATGTCCAAGGCTTACAAGCAATTAGCCAGATATTTTGCACCAAAGTGATCTTGCAGGTGATACAGCATACACACCTGTGACAAATGAGGATCAGTGGAACAAGTTGGCCCAGGATAAGTTAAATATGCTAGCAAGACATTCCACACCTCAAGGTGTGAATAGGCAAGGGGCTTTTGCTCCTAAAGATATTTTAGTGTTGTTCCATCATCAGGAAAGGCATTGTGCTGATATACTTGAACTCCCCAAAACTGGGATGGTTAAATTTGATGGCCACTCACTCATTTCTATACTTGTAAGGCTCCTGCAGCACACAGGAAAGGGGATATATCCACTGGTTGGGAGCACAGGCCATAAGGTGATGTGATGTTGTGTGTGCATATATGTGCAGTGAGTGCTGGGCAACTGAATAGTGATTATTCAGTGTCTTCTTTATGGAAGTTGCATCATGGTCATAAAAGGTCTTGGTACATGTTGAAATGGTGTTTGTAGCAATGATTGATGTCAAGAGCTTAAGTGGGATAGTGTGACTCATGTTTGTCTGGGAACTGTGGTTTCTCATGGGTGTATGTCTGATAGGTTGGAGTTTAAGCCTAAGTTAGGAGTTTTTTTCATGTTGAAGGCTTCAGTCATGGACAAAAGTCCACATCAAAGCCGGGCCTTAATTGAAATATAGTGGGAATTAAGAAACGGAAAGAAAAAGACAGGGAAAGTATTTACGAATTTTTGAGAAAGTGAAAGACCTGTCTTTTGAAATAAGCCAGGTCATAGTTATTGGGAAAGACACGAGAAGGTAGAGTTCCAAAGCTTCGACATGTAGGGAAAGAAACAGTTATCAAAACAGCACACCCTTGACTTGCCGATGGCCACACAGTAATCATGTAATGCAGCAGTTTGCCGAGTATTACATGGTCTAGCTAGTGGTGGGAGCACACAAGCAGCCAGCTCTCGGGAGCTTGTTGGGTTATTTTAGCATATATATCTTTAGTCAGTGTTTTGTTTGCTGGGGTTGGGGAATTTGTAGTTACAGGTTACTTAAGTGTTAGGCAGGAATAAACTTTTTGTACCTGATTGGGGTTTATGGTTATTTATAGAGTGGTTTGCACAGTATTGAGTGTGGAGCATGTTGAGTTGGGACTGTACTGTGAGGATGTCATTGGGAAGATGAGTGTTTGTGGTGACTAGGCAACTAGTGATTGTTCTGAGTGCATTATATTTTGATGTTCAGCTTTGTATCTGCATTTAAGAGGGTGAAGACCAGGCAAGTGAGACATAGTTTACAGTGGGGTGGATGAATTATTTGTATGGGATGTTGAAGGACTCTTTTTCTTGTTCAAATCTGGTGCCAGTTAGCATTCAAAGGGCATTTAGTTTATATGTTTCTCTTGTAGTGGCATTGTTGGTGTGGGGAGTGAATGTTATGTGTGTTTCTCACATTAGCAAGGTAGCACCAGGAGCAGACAAAGAATATGACATCATTTGCTTGTAACCATTCTCCAGTTGCCATGTACAATGCACTGAGATAAGATTCCCCAGTCCACTACCAGAACCCAGAGACCTTTCCTTGATTTCCCCAAACCTCTTCACATGGCCTGGTTCATCCCATTAACACTTCATCCCCTATATACTACACCTCTCCAATTCACTATATCTCTTGTACATCCCACATCCTCCAGCATTTTTAGGTCCCAAACACTCGAAGAATCTTCCATTCTATCCATCCTTCTCCTCCTTGGTTTTTGCTTTTTCGATGTTCCTTCCACTTCCAATTTGTTTACCTTTTTAGTCATCCTTTCCTCACCCAACTTCTCTATCTGCCCATACCATTTCAGCCTACCTTCTTCAGCTCTCTCATAGTTACACCTCTTTCTGCCACACCTCTCTTACCCCATCATTCCTTGTTCGATCAACCTTCCTTTCACAACATACTGTCCTCTACCATTTCATTTTCAATACATTTACTCCTTTTATACTTTATTATCTAGGCAGCAAAGTGATATTGCAGGTGGTTTAGCATACACACATGTGAGAAATGATCCGTATGTCTCCACTGCTTCTGAAGGTGTGTACATAATTTTATGATACTCTTTGTATTGTTTTTGTTGGTACATTGTTTTGGGAGACCCCAGCAGGATGATGTTTCTTACATTTCCCTTTTGAGGTATTTTAAATCATATGTTTGGATACTTTTATATTCCTCCAAAACTCATTTTCTCATGAATAAATTAATCAAAAATATGCTGGTGTTACAAAGATAACCTTAAAACCATTGGAATTCCGTTAACACACATAGACACTCTAATTATTCCAACAGTACCCTACGAACGTTGTTGCTAGATTTTCTCTTGTAAGTTATTGTCTTTTCATATTATGCAGTATGCATTGTTTCTTGATTGAGATTAACGTTCACCATACTCTTTTCTATAGGTCCTAAAGTTCAGGGATTAATGGATAAGTACTTTCTATTTTAAACATTCAGTAAAATGTTTACAATTACATAGAATGCAAATAATGAAGCGTTTGCATGGGGATCTTCTGTTCATCCTTTATTTCCAACCCCAAGTCTCTTTCCTTCTGTATGGTTAAAAATGCTTTATATAAACCATTATATCCAATATTAGATTACTGACTATGGCAACTCAACACACTGGATTTGAAATATCTGGCCTTCTCTTCCTCTTTGCTATTTTAAGTGCTCAGTCTCCATAGTGTTGGTTATTTTTGACATGTTTCATTCAGTGGCCCCTCTATGCATTACTCCCTACCCATACTTGTACAGACGGGTCAGCAGAGAAGAAAACCCCCTGCATCTGTATATTTTCCTTCCTTTACTGTAAGGGGAGGGACTTTTATACTTGTAGGGTTCCATCTCTTGAAACATCTCTGATTGTATAATTTTTTAAACCTGTGTGTACTTTCTTTAATGATGATATTCTCATTTAATTTCTTCCACTCATTCAATAGTCTTGTACTGTAAAAGTACTTTATTACATACTTTCTGATATGTTTCTTTAATTTCATGTTTGTGTGTGCGTGTGTTTGTGCATATTATTCACTACCTTTAGGATAACATACCAAGAATATTGTTGCCTCTTGTTGGGTAGCCATTGATGGTCATTACATGAGAATGGTCAGCTGTGACCACTATGAGTGTCTCCTCCAAGTCCACCCTATCAATTGTTGCTGCCACTGCCTCTTCCATGGCCAAAAGTTCTTCCAGAGCACGGTGTGGTTGGCCCCAGTGTAAGCCATGGTCAATTCTTGCTCCCTCCACCTTAAAGAATTGCATAACATTTTAATACTTTTACAGAACCACTTTTACTACATCTGAAATTCACTTTAATCACAGATTAAGGCTTAATACTTCTCTTATTTGAAAATTCATATTATATATGTACTTAATCAAACAAATACTCAATTTTTAAAGTATAAAACTTATATACATTTTAATACTTTTGTATTATTATAATTATTATGGCTGTTTATGAGTTTCACTGATCCACATTTGTGGCCAGTCATAGCATGTTGTGCCATGCCACATTTATGTCTAACCCTTAAAGGAACAAACCATGAAAATTTAATGAAGCACCTAGGACTGAGGTTTATCAAAAAGCAAAAATATTTTAGACCCTCAAATTGATAGAAAATAACAAGGAAAGTTTACAAATTGATAGAAAATAACTAGGAAAGTTAAAGAAAAAAAATTTGGTAGATTAATCATATTTGTTGCCGAACAGACTTTCAAATTTGTCCCACATGCCAAGGTCATACTTTCCCCAGTTGTGGCATATGGGTAACTGGTTTAACACTAGAAGTCTTTCCCAGTGCTGATTGTAGTTGTTTGAGACAAGGCATCTCTTCATACTGCTAAAGTGCACCTCCAACTTTAAATGAAGGTAGTAGAAGGCAACCCATATAAATGTGGCTAGGGTCTCCATATGGTCAGATGTAACATCCCTTTAAGTTATACAGGTAACTGACGCCCATTTTTTTCTGGTGTTTTTCTAGTTGTTTGTGGCAAGAGGAAACCTGTACAAACACAGATAGGGTCTCCACGTGGAAAATCATAAAAGTAAGGTTGTGGTTCTTTAAGGGTTAAACCTTCATGCCCTTACTTGAATTCTCAGCTGACTCCACATTTTATCAATAAATGTCACCCTAAACGTAACAACACAGCTGGAAAAAATATCATGCACCAAAATAATTTATGACTGCCCTTTCATTGCACCTAGCCTCATTTGAGGCCAGATTTAGTATGTTTCTCAGGGCCATGTTTGTGCCTTTAAACTTTTGTGCCCTCATCTGAATTCCCAGCTGATGTATGACTCCACATCTTATCCACAGATGTCACTAATAACCCAACATTGCAGCTGGAAGTAATATCATGCATCACAGTCACCCATAAATCATCATCAAAGAAAGTGTATCTGCATCACTGCAGGAAGCTAGATGTTAAGTATTAACTATTGTAGTCAATTTTATGGTAGATGAAAGAAATTCTCCTATCTTATTGTTTATATTTTTGTTGAATGTAAGTTTATTTTTTGGTTTATTTATGTATCTCTGCCCCTCACTGATGATGATGATGATGATAAGGACTCTGTGTTACTGCTGTCTTTTCAATGGAATATGAACATATTCTGATGTGATTTTGTCCTCTTTTTTTATTTTTTATACAGGTACTTGTGGTTAGGATTTTTTGTCATTAAATTATGTTCTTTCAGCCCATACCTGTTTTCAAAGCTGTGATATGTTGCCTGTGACCTGATTTTCCCCCTGCAGACAGTCATGGCATCAGGTCTTTGCATTAGGGTTTTGATTTTTGATTTCCAATGGCTCCCAGGGTTAGGCCTGTTTTGAACTGAGTATGTTTTATTTTTACTCATAGGAGATAGTATACAAGTCTCTACATAGCATACATCTATTTCTGCCCCTCTTTGATGATGATGATAAGGATTCTGTGTTATTGTTGCCTTTTTAATGGGATTTCATCGTATTCTGGTGCAATTCTCTTTTGTGTTTTTTATACATGTAATTGTGGTTAGGATTTTTTGTTATCTGATTATGTTATTTCAGCCCATACCTGTTTTCAAAGCTACGTTATGTTGCCTGTGACCTGATTTTTTCCCCTGCAGACAGTCATGGTATGAGGTCTTTGCATTAGGGTTTTGATTTTTGGTTCCCAGTGACTCCTAGGGTTAGGCCTGTTTTGAACTGAGTATGTTTCAATTTGCTCCATGGGAGATATTATCCAAGCCTCTAAATAGCGTACATCAATTTCTGTTACACAAATGGAAATTTAACTTCTGTCCCTACCTCATGGAGCATTAGCCAGAGTTTACAGTCTGTTCACGGAAATCACCTATGTGATAAAGCATGGCAATTCTTTTCTTTCCCTGGTGATAGCAGAGCACCATACTTTGGCATCCTATCAATACAACCCTACATGGAGGAAGTTCAGGCATTTACCTATTGTTTCAGCTGCTGCATTTTGACCTCAATGCAAGCATGGGAGTGTGGCCATCCATGGGGCTATGGCCTCCCTACTAGGTACCCAGTGGTTGCTCCCATGGTGTTACCTGTTTTCTTGTAAGGTTTTGGTCTGCCCCCGGGAGTGGGGGGTTTCAAGCTTGTTATAATGGCTTTCTGCACACAGCCCTTAGGTTATAAGGGGGCACAGTTTAAACAAGTCTCTAGTAATTAGACATACGTAGTGAGAAACATATCTTCTTGACAAAATTTTCATGGGTACTTTAGACTGACTAAACCACAAATAACATGTTTGCATAACTGGCCAGTCAGTATATAAATTTGGGCTCCAGTTATTTAACTTCATACTTGGTGGTTCAGATCGTGTTGGCTATTTTCATATGGCCCCAGTAGATGTCTAGGAAAGACCAGCTCTAAGGCTAAGACTTTGCCATAGTGTACATAGATGTTTGAACTACCTCTGGAGGTTCAAACATATTTTTTTATTTACCATAACACAGGGTAACCCTTAGTTTAAGGAATCCCAGTTGTTAAGCCCTCAAAAGTCACAAATACACTATATTTGAGTTTTCCATGTAAATTTATGTTTGTTTTTCTAGTGGTTTTCATACCTCATTTCTTTTAACTTTTTTCAAAACTTGTTTTTTACCTGAATCTTGTAAAAGCTCATGCTCAGTAGTGCACTCTCTCTATATAATAATTATATTACAATACATATCAACCTTTTCCTAAAGTGCTGTTATGTGCATGTGTTTATCTTGACCCTACCAGAAGGAAAAATCCATCATCATTCTTCTCGAGACGTCTCAGGGCAGTCAGTACCATCTCCTTCAAGGATGGTGTGCCATTCAAGCTTGTGTCCCTGTCCACCTCATAAGGTACATGCAGGTCCCCAAACAAGCCTAAACAGGGAAACTTGTCATTAGACATGCTGCAAATATTGCAGTTAAGAAACTCACTGAAGCTTTGACATTGTTAGTAATGATGATACTGCATATATTGGTGGCACGGAGGTACATTTTTGATATTTAGAATTTACAATAATAAATGTATATTTTGTAGTCTAAACATTTTTTTTCTCTGGTGCAATCTTTTGTGAGCTTTAAGAGAAAATCTAGGACTCCTTTTAACCCTGTGCCTTTTGGTGAGAGAAATGCATGATATGCCTTTCTAGCCAGAATATTTAATGTTAGCAGTTTAATCACCTACCAGTCAGCAACCTCCATTAGGTATTAACATCATCATCTCTTGGCTGTTGATATCAGCCTGCCTAATAGTTCTCGGAACATGGTTGTTAACCCTGTGGAGGTCATTGTCAGTTAAAAGAAAGGTTTTTGAAAAAGAAGGGAAGGAAGAGCAGAAAACAGCTCATGGAGAATGCCTGTGGTACACTGCCCAAAGAGAACCATTTTTATCTTTCAAAACTCAAGTTTCACTCAAAGACTGATTCATGCCATGAACTTTGAGAACATACTAATTTAGAGGAGGGTTAAAGAAAAAGGTTCCTTAAAAAAATGGATAAAATAATGCAGAAACCAGTACCTTAAGAGTCATCTTTTGGAACCTGAAGGGAGCAACCCCAGGGCCACACAAGTTCAACTCTTGACATTTTGAGTAGCATCTTGTTAACAGATATGTTAAGGAAATGCAGCAGACCTCTGTTGTTAATCTCCTTTACAGGAAGGCCAAGTACCACTCCATAACTAACCTCCAACCCTTAGTTAGAAATATAAAGCTTACCCTTGTTTAACAATTCAGCAACTATACTCATAGATCCCACCAACCCCAGCAAACACAACATTGAAAAACATGTACACTGAAATGATCCTACAAGCACTAAACAACTGTCTCTCCAACTGGGTCTTGAACACCACCTCATCATTCATACATTCATCTGAAATCACGCTCCACAGCTATGTACAAGTTACATTTTCTTGTTTATGCTTTGGTCATTACCTGTCACCAACAAAACTAAATATGTTGACTAAACATATCTCAAGACCCTTCATGCCCATGATACCACTACCACAATGAAGACACTGAACACTCTTGGTGAAATGCTCCAAATTTGTCTCATACCAATATATACACGGTATCACTACGCTTTTGACCAGTCATCCCATCTGTTGAATATGGCTGGTTCCTGAGCATTCTGTGGGCCCCACAGAAGAAGTAAGGGGCTCTCAGGGAAGGATGGTTTGGAAGTAGGTATGGTGAAAGAGGTTTGTTGTAGTATATTCTTAAATGTATGGGATTCAAAGAATTATGTGGTAGGTTGGTTCCAGTGGCCAGTGGACATTGTTGATTAGTTGGTGGGTGGGTCCAGGCTGAACTGTAGGCTGCCAGCATCAAATAAATGGTTAGCAGGGTGTCAGAGGTGTTAACCAAACCAAACGACTGGGAATTAAAAGGTATCTTACTGCTTGGGGTTCCTAAAGATTTTCTCAAGGCTCAAAAGCATGCCACTTGACTTTGTCATATGCTTTCTCCAGATCCATAAAATCTTGGTTACATCTAACAAATTTCTGGATAACAAGTACTTCTTACACAGTGATCACTTCTTGCAAAAATCTAACCACACACTTACATATTTTTCATAGAGATCACAACCAGAAAACATCCAGCAACAGCTATGTTGTTCACAGTCAAGTTACAGCTTACAAACATCTGGCTACAAATGCATTCTTCACAATGGAATCATAACCTACCCATGATGTATTCAGTGTTTTCAACATCAAGTGCTTGCAGTTCCTCAGTGGTTTTGATGTAGGCTCTTGTTTCACCCTGGGCATCCTTATAATTCATCCAGTCCTCAACCAAATTCCTGCCATCACTCCTAACACAGCTCTTCTCTGCATCCTCTTCTCTTGGTGCTCCCATCTCCTGACGACCTCCACCCATGATCACCTACACATTTGATCAACAGATAAATTCTTCACAATGTAACAGGTAAGTAAAAAAGAATGTGGAGTGAAAATTAATATGAACTAACAGACATAATCATTAACAATTACCAAGTACTTCTGTTATCTTGAATGTTACGTAATAATCATCTGTATCTAATTCTGTCTGTCATTCATTATCCTCTCTGTTTCCTGGATTTGTGCTTTGCACCTGATATAAAATTTTGTAAAGTACATGCTTAAATATATATATTCAGAACAGGGGTTATATGATCCCATCTCCATCCATCATTAAGCAGTGGACCAAGCCAACACAAAGGTAGTTTATATAATTTTCTAAGTATTTTTCTCACTTTTAAGTGTGTAAATCATTTAAAAAAAATATAACTGTGCATATGAAGATGGACACAAACTAATACAGCCATGTGAAGGTTGAAATATGAAAGATGGGTAAGTAAATGGAGTGGTAAGTGAGATGGTACAAAGTGGAGGTAAAACTGTAGTGGAATGGATTTGGAAAGTGTTTGAAAGCATGGGAAAGAGGTCAAGTGCATGATGACTGGATGAAGGAAGTAATATTTCCTGCTTGTGAGACAAACTGCAGATGAGAGAAATATTGTCATGATAAAATCTGCATTTCCAGTCAGTTGTATTGAGCTGTTCTTCAGTTTAAAAAGAAAAAAAAAAATGTATTGTGAATGTGAGTGCTAAGAAAAGTGTTGTTAACCCTTTGACTGATTATTAGTCTCTTTAATGCAAGCTCTCAACACATATCCACTGTGAGTTTGTGATAATCTTCCAAGAGAGGATGGCAACTGGTTAGGCATGATGATACATTAGAGAACTATGAATACACAACATAGCAGATATTATACCGATTCAGCGAGGAAGGATACCAAGGAATCAGTATTCATCCCTGGTATCATTGGAGCTTTCAGTAAAACCTAACCTGCTTCTTACTATTTAAATATCTTTGTCATTACTACAAGTGCCAGACAAATAAGGCCACAAACCTTCATTTTATTTGCTGGTTCATCTTCTACTAGCTGACGAGCAATATCCTTACACATCTGAGCATCTGGTCCAGCATCTACTATCTTTGTGTCACACTGCCACCTGCGATGGGGAGACTTGGCATACAGGCCAGCTGGTGTAGCATGGGTTATCTGAGACGTGGTCACCACACCTGGCAGGAAAAGTGGAATACAAAAATATAGCTTCTCTTTTACATTAGCAACCACAATATGTATACAGTACATAATTACATGTTTTTTTCTTAATTCTTGATTGCCATTTCCAGTGTTAGCAAGGTAGCACCAGGTGCCTTGCCTATATTCCCTCAGCAGACTAGGGATGTACATATATGTAACGATGTTTCTTGTTAGTTAAGGAAAGGGAAGGAAGAGTAGATATGTTAAGCTATGTTTATTACATTTTAGTTAAGAGTAGGGAAGGAAGAGTAGCAATGTTAAGCTATGTTTATTTTGTTCATAAGTGGAGGCTCCTTTAGTATATTTGAGTATATGGAAACAATGGGTTTTCAATGTTTTTGCTGCTGGAAGGGTCTCAGATATATCTATACAGGTAGTCGTCGACTTATGACTGTGATCGGTTCCGACAGACCAGTTGTAAGTCGATCTGGTCGTAAGTTGACCTATGTTATAATTACCTTAGGTATATTTTACAGTTTTCCTTTTGTTAGACATCTTGGGGGTGATATTGTAGAAAAATTTCCAAAGTGAAAGACAAACAGACACAGGAGGAAGTGTGTTGTGCTGGGAGCTATGTGAGGGGCGCAGGAATGATGTGAGCGTCCCCAGTACTTAGTCTCCCAGCCTCCTGGCAGCGCCAGGAGCTGGCCCGAAACTGTCGTACAGAAGTGATCGTAAATGCAGTCAGTCGTAAATCAACAACTACCTGTACAGTAGTGTGTTTCAAATTGTGGTACTTTTCATTTGTGACAAATGGTGCTCATTTTGTATCCTCTGTAATTTCAGCATGCAAGTTTTGATGGAAGATGGATGGGTACAGGGGAGTAGCAAAGGATAGGTATAATCATGGCTTTCACCAGGTGTAATTTTGGGCTCTCGGGAAGATGCCAGAATGTATAAAGAATGGTTAGGGGCACTCTTCCTTGGATGGTTCTTTTATTGATATGATCTGTGATCAAGTCTCATGATGTTAGTGTGTGACACTAAATTTTGCAGTTCTTCTGTTATGATGCCCTGTTTCCCTGTTTGGTTATGTCAACTCCCCGCTCCCCCAACCTCAGCAAACAGTAGACCTGTCCCTCTCTCCAAAACCCTCATATTTACCTTCCTTACTACCCCATCCGTAAACAGATCACATACCACTGATGTAGACCAACCTTCACCTGAAACAGTTATTCTTCTCCCTTTCTACACATACACATATCATAATCCCCTGGTAAAAATTCCTTGCCACAACTAGTAGCTTTCTTCACATACCATAAATTCAGAGCATCTTCAACAAGGCATCTTTTAACCCTGTCATTTATTTTTCTCCAGATCCTTGAATGCCACATACAAGTCCCTATCCGATCTTTCTTGAAGTATTTCTTATTTAAATATTTCAAAGCAAATACCTGGTCCACATCATCTTACTATTCTTCAAGCCATATGGCTCCTCTCCTTTCTTTTCATCCTGGTTATATCTAGGCACAGACTAAACCCTCCTCCCTTCCTAGTCACACATGCTGTATGATATTGATAGAAACTACTTGCTGCATGTAGTAGATTTCTTCCAACATGCTGCATCTGGTAGATTTCCTCCATATCATAAATTTGCAGCACCCTCCTCAAGACAACCTTGTCATCCCTAATACATCCTTTCTCTAGATCCATAAATCTTACAGTTAAATCCCTGTCTTTTTCCAAGTATTTCTCACAAATATTTCAAAACATTCAACTGCTGGTCCACACATCCTCTATCACTCCTGAAGTGACATTGCTCCTCTCTAGTCTGATGATCTGTTCATGCCACAACCCACTCATTCACAATTCTCCCATACAACTTACCATGTATACTCAAGTGATTTCTACATGCAATTTAGGCATTCATTTATGGCTCCCTTTCCTTTATACTATTGCACTATACATACAGTTATTCGGCCAGTCCTCAGGCACTGAACCTCAGGCTATACATACAATGAAAATCCTGTCTGACCAGTCACTGAAAGTGTCACCCTTATGTGAGAAATTCATCTACAGTACAATTCACTTTGGCTGCTCTGCCACACTTCATCTTACACAAGGCTTTTACCACCACGTCTCATTTCACCAAACCATTTGCTATGACTTTCTTGCTCTATATAGATTTACTGCTACTCTATTACCTTATCTCTTATTTGCTAACTTCTTAAAACCCCTGCACCTTCCTTTTGACCTGCTGCTGCTTTTTCTTGTACATCTCCCAAATCCTCACACTCCTTCCCTCAGTCAGCACTCATGTATATCTCTTTTCTTTTTCATTAGCAATTTAACTTACTCACTTTACCATTTTCTACTCTTTCTCAGATTCCCACATCTAACCTTCCACATACCACATCCTTCACCCTTGCCCTCTTCCCTGGTTTCATTTACTCTCACCTTATGCCACTTCTCACTTAATCTCTCTTTGTATCTACACAAGCCTCTTTTCCAAGCTCAGTGACTTCCACATACATATATAATACCAGTGTTGCAAAAAGTTCAAAATACTCACATAATGTAGAAATTGCAGAAAAAAATTTTCTGTTCAAAAATCAACATTATTATAATATATCAATCATTTCCTCAAAGAAATCCTACATCTGAGAAGATATATTCATCGGAAATATGTATATAAAAAGGTGATATGAGAATATAGAAAGGGGCCATGTGGAAAATAACTGAATTTCTGCATTGCCTAAATCTTACTCTTATACTGATCAGTTTCTTCTCATTTTCCTTCAATATTGTCATTTTTATATCCATTCTTTTTTTTTTGTTGTTTGTTTATGAACACTATGCTAATAGCTTTTCTGTGAAACATGTGCTTTATAAACTGTATTCAAGATATATTTGCATACTGTACTTAAAAAGGCACCTGTCATTGTGCTATTTATTGAACTAGAGATCCCACAAAAAAAAAATTGTCTGCTGTGGTTTTACCACAAAACTCACCTGTCTCTTTGTCTGCATCCTGGGCCCACTTCAAGATTGAGTCTACTCTGTTCTCTGGTTTCAGTGATGCTTTACAGTCGCCCAGCTTGACTTTGCCATTGACTCCCAGAGTGTAGAAGTTACCCTTAACCCCTGTGAGGTATGCTGTGGCAGTACCAGCACTGTCCGGGACCTGCTTGTCTAAGTTGTATGTCTGTAAATGTTTTGAAAAAAGAAACTAATGCAGCTGATTCTCAAAACATGAATATATATATATATATATATATATATATATATATATATATATATATTATTATTATTATTATTATTATTATTTTTATTTTTATTATTTTTATTATTTTTGT
>JAYMFT010035428.1:0-12604 GCA_038088735.1 Panulirus argus | reverse complement strand
TGACTGCATGATCATTATAACCACACAGACAGTGACTGCATGATCATTATAACCACACAGACAGTGACTGCATGATCATTATAACCACACAGACAGTGACTGCATGATCGTCAAAATTTTATACAGGAATTAAATGTTCATTTTCATTCATACTGATTGGATGATTAATACTATCATACACTATAACTGAATATCTAACTATCATGCACAGGACTGGATAGTTCTCATTATCACACAGTGACTGGATTATCATCACGATCATAGACAGTGACTGGAGGTTTACCAGCCTCATACACAGCGAATGGATGCTTATTTGTGTAGTGCACAATGATCAAACCTCTATCAATGGCCTTAGAGAGACAATGCTTAAAAGCTAAATAAATCATTACGAAATATTTATAAAATTTAAGCTGAAAAATGAGAGGAATTTGACTTTTAAGTATTAACTTAATGGTCAGTTGATTTTGATCCAAATTACATTATTGTTCATTATCTCAGCAGAATATCTAATGGCTGATTTATATGCGGATACATAACCATCACCACTCCAGTTGTCATGCAGACAAAGGAAAATGTAGATAGAAAATTTCTGCAAAATCAAGTACGCCTAGAAATACAATGAACACTGAATATGTTGAAATCCTAAACCTGAAGCAATATGCACTGAACCTTTGCTGGGATGAAAACTTTCGGATAAATTTGTTAAGTTAAAACTGTGTTAACCAAGTTACTGTAACTCTAGACCCAACCAGAACACTCACAGTCGGAAGCGCTATGAATTTTGAACAAACCATTGACATGAAACTAGCGGCATGAAACTATTCGAAAAGTTGGGAAATCTACTTCACTTTCATGGTGAGCAAAGTTTCCGCCAGTAGTTAAACTGATGGGAAGCTTGAGAAAAAAGACAGCAAACTCTCGCAGTCTCCCATTTAATAAAGAGCGTTGGAAACAATTGTACAAAAGCGGCCGTTGCGACAATGCATCGAGAGCAATAGAAACTCCCCGGCTGCCTTCAGAGGCCGTCTGGGGACGTGTTGCCTGTACGATCATCATGCTCTTTTCCTGATGAGTCTTGATAAAGGATAATTGAGGGGGAGACCGGGAGACTAGGGTAGTGGGGGCAGAGAGAGAGAGACAGACAGACAGACAGAAAGGTTCTTTTTGTCTAATTCTAAGAAGAGAGGTAACCAAGACGCCTCGAAGCCAGATGGAGGCAGGTGACACATATATATATAGTTAAGTAACAAAGATGTATGAATTGGCAGTTACCGGTCTCTGTAACCATGTATCAGTCATTATCCACTATCTACCTAGTCATCCACCCATCTATCGATCCATTTCCCAATCTCATCCACCCATACGCTTACTGACCTTTCCATTTATCATCCAGTAATCAATATATTCATCCATCCAGCCACACATTTATCTATCTTCTCCAACCATCCACCTCTCTTACAGGGTGGTGTGAGGATCCGACACACCACCTGGCACAGGGTAGAGCCTCCTGGAGGATGGTGCAAGGACACCACAAGCCACCGGCCAATAAATCAATAGGCACCTAGCAGTAACCCACCAGCCCTCGTCTGTCTCTAATGATGGCCCAACACAGAATCACCGAGAAGTGTTTCCACTCTTCAATTTCCGGTGGGGCTTCTTATCCCTGCCAACTCTCGCATTACTTGCATTCTCTCCCTCTTCAATTGGCCTTCTGTCTCAAGTTTAGTTTTATCTTCCTCTTTCCCTGATGCATGTGCTCAGATAATCTCAAAAATGTCTTCAGTCCCTTTTTACTCTACTGTCTGATGCCTTTTATTTCACAGTTTCTAAATCAGTCCGTATTACTTCATGTCTCTTCTATGAGTTTCCTCCATTCTTATCTGCATATCTGTGTAACTATGTAACTCGTACATCATTTCGTTTTCATCTCTTTTGCTTTCTTTGCCGTGAGAAATAGCGCTTAAAATAGTTCTCTAGAAACAATTATAAATTCCTTTACTCCTTTTGAAGTTAAGTTAAGGGTCCTGCATATCTACTTCTTTGATCTCAAATATGCCAACCATCAAGCGTCATCCTTAAATCATAAAAAATCACAATGCTGATAATCTGCGTCGTAATCCCTGCGACTCGTATCCCTAAAGGATTTCAATCGTCTTGCTTCCTGGTCTCCGCCAGTCTTGCCACCATTACCGAATTTTTGTTGGTAAAGTTTCACTGTTCACTAATCATAAACCGCTCACTAATTACGCCATAATGAACTATAAATGATCAACGAAATACATGACTGAAACTTTCTTTCTCAGATGTGGTTCAAGTTGTGAAGTGTTGCTTTCCATTTCGAAGCAATGAATAGGTGGAAACATAAAGCGCTTTAGAATAGTACGGATTATTGTGTGTGTGTATGTGTGCGCGTTTTTGAGTATCAGCGTGCTGGAGACTACACAGTCTCACTGCTTAAATTATTAGAAACAATATTTGAGAGAGAGAGAGAGAGAGAGGAGAGAGAGAGAGAGAGAGAGAGAGACTGCAATCTTCACTTGCAGTGCACGACTTGCGTTTGTCGATCTTTCTTAGCTAAAAAGGTACATAACTATTTCATTGTCACTGTTGGTAGGTAAGTCACAGCAACACTTGTATGGTCGAGTCTAAAGAATCGGATGTCGGCAGTCAACGCCTCAGTGGGGGCCTCTGGGCAGGGTGCAGCGGTATCCTTGCCTCGAGACACCACAAAAGTTGATGTCATGTCTTCCTGGCTGACGACCAGGTCCTGTGTGAAGATATCATATCTCTGTTGGTGCAGAAGCTACAAAGGCACGCGCGAAGCCAAAGTTTATGGCGTAAACCCCGATGCAACAATAAATCCCCGGCGTTAATGTCTCTCTCATACCACACTTTATATAACGTTCCATTACTTGAGGACTCGTTACAATGTATGCTCAACAAGATCTATAAACTCAAAGACCGAACAAAGATCCTTCTATTCAAGCCAGACAACGAAACAATGACAGTCCCAGAGCTTAATGGATGACCACGATCCCTACCTGCACACACACGAACGGTCAGACTAATGCAAGAGGCGGACTTTGGCCAGCTAAAGAGTAAACGTTAATGCTTACAGAGACACATCCAACAGATGGTCCCTCCTAACACTAGCGATACACCTTCTTCTCTTGGGCTGTAGTGGGATGGACAGAGACAGGGAAACACTTTGATGGATCGGCATCAGAGAGACTAAGAAACGAAGGGAGGATGGAGGCACCGGCTTGGATGATGCTATGGGTTCTGAGAGAGGGACGCTCTTACAGTGGCTCCTGGTGAAGATGTGCGACGACGAGGTGAACAGCGAAAAGAATATTGGGTATTGTTTCATCCCTACAGTTAGGCGAGGGTGGGGGTGGGGAGAACTGTTCCGGTTCATTTTTGTGACGAAGAAGAATAGAGACAGAGGGAAAGAGGGAGGACCGCTGTGCTGGGGTGTGGGAGATATTTTTCGAGGTCGCCTCTGAAGCACCGTAAGTCAGTGGGGATGTTGGTGGTGGTGGCGGAGAGGGAGGAGAGGATTGTTGCAGCTATGTCGACAAAGCTCAGAAGGGATTACCTGCAAGTCGTCCCTTTGGTAGACGAGGTTTGCGGGATTGGTAGAGATTATTTTGACAAAAAATAAAGGAAGGGGCACGGATTGTCTGAGATCGCTCTCGGCTGTGGAGAAGGCAAGAGGATTTGTTAGAGTCCCAGAGGCAGTGAAGCAAAGTTGGTGACGCTCATGGTGGTGAGGAATGACAGAACTGATGGTGACAGTCTCTGTGTTGGTGGAGTTCTGGATATATCTCAAGTAACTGGCTTTCGTTGATGATAATCAGCAGGAATGCTGCTACCTGTCATTTTCTGTTGAAAAGAACGATTTCTTTTTTATTGGTGTTTGTCTCATGGTGAAAATTAAAATTGATTTTGATGGTCCTTGTACTGATGGTCAGAACGCCATACTGTTGGTGACTTGCATTGTCTTGGTGAAGAGCACTCAAAATGCAGAAGGATATTGGTGGAGACTGCAAGGTATTGTTTGAGGTCATTCTGGTGATGGAGAAGGAAGGCTTGTACGAAAAGAGGGTCTTTATCCCTCTTTTCTCGACGTGGGAGTGTTACTGAATCATCTGAGATCATTCCTGAGACGGGAAAAGTCAAATTAGGAATCCGAAAAAAAAAAAAATAATCAGAAGTGAAAATATAGGAACGTTACTGTATCTGGGGAATGTATGGCATGCCAGGGGTCTCCACCCCTTATGCTGTGGTTAAGCTATGGTGGCAGACGGCGTTAATAGCGATCACTGTTCTAATGCGTCCATAATAGATGCATTAGTGGCTTGATCGGTATGCACGCGTCTGCATTCGCCTTGAAATCAGGGAACAATGGCCTTAGAGCTCCCTCACGCTCAGTAGTCTCCGACAGCCAGACAGCTCCTGACGACTGGATATTCTCGACAATGAATGTCGTAAACTAAACGTTAAATTGCGTTATTCTTACTTATGTACTTCTAGTTTATTTTTAGTTTACTTTGCTCATAACATAGAAAACTTAGGGTTACCTTACTCAATATTCTCGTAAATACAAACTTACCTCAGGTATTTGATATTCCCTCACCACTACAAACTCAAGGGCATTTTACGTATCTTGCAGGTAAAGGGACTGCCTGGAGCGTCGTAGGTTTACCTTTGGTTTGGAGGAAATACGAGAAAAACTGTTTGATCTGCGCGCTTAAGAGTTTTGTGAAGACGGATGGTAGAGTTGCGGTGCACGCCACCAGGCGATGGACAATCGGGGATTCTGACGACAAAATGAATGACAGCGAAGAGACTACTGGAAGAAAAAGGCACCCAGAACAGCAGCAAAATCCGAGTCAGTGAACTCTACCGAAGACTTGTTATTTTGCTTGATCCAACCGGCTGGATAGTATTTGTAGCATGACTTCTGAAGCACATCATACTGAACGTCGCCGATAGTGAACCGACATTAGCGGGGGCGCTGATGTTGTTGAGGGCAGCGAGGATAAGGCTGGTGGTGTTCAGAGGCCAGAGAAGGCTAAGGAGATTATCGTGAGAGGCCCCACTACCTCAGGACTCTTAATGGACCAACGGAAATGTCTTCAGCAGACAGGAAGGAACACACAGGATTCTCGGAGGGCTCAAGTAACGTCAGGAAAGTGAAGGGACCCTCAGAGAAATTACTGGAGGGGTTTGATTTGTGTTGGTCTGTCCTCGCTTAATGCACCCCTAGTCCAATAATGAATCTCAGTACTGTTGTTAGACATATGCCTTTTATATTACCTATATTGTTTTATTTTTGAGAACATGATAATCTTTTCGATTTTTTTTTTGTAACAATTTTTGTTCGGGATGACTGGAACCTGACGCTATTTCGAGAGATTTTCGGCGATGTAAACAGATCGAGGATGTAATTAATAAACGCCCACAAGATAAAGCCCTCCAATGTACACCTGCTCCCCCACCTGCCTGTCACAGATACTTCTCCTCGCCCTCACCCTAACATCACCACATTCCCCCACCACAACTACATCTCCCGCGCCCCAACACCCCGGATCTCCGCGACTTCCAACCTAAGATGAAGATAGCGAGACACCTGGCTCGCACCTCGCCTCCCCGGGAGACACAAAGTTACATGGCTGAGGGGACAAAACCCAACAATTTTTGCAGAGGCTCCAACAACTTTTCTCATTGTAATCACATCAAAGAGTCGTGCGGGCGGGTCGTAGCCTGGCTGCCGGCCGGCTGCCTGGCAGGGTAGGGCGTCCTTATGGTCGTGGAGACTCGGCTTCCATTAAAGATTTCTGCTCTTGGGTTTGGGTGAGGTTGCCTATATGCGTTCCCTAGAGAGGTTTTGTGTGGGGGTTACAATAGCTTGGCAGTTAGGACATCCTGCGTGAGGTTACAATGGTCTAGCTGGGTGGGTCGTCTGTGGTGGCGAGATCTCTCATCTGCCAGAGGTTTATTTGTTTATAAAGAAGTTTTCTTTCACTGAGGGCTGATGAATGAATAATGAGGTAATGTCATCTCGTGAGCTCTGGGAAAATATCTAAGCTGTTCATTTAAGGATGGATAGTTAACGTCTCCCACTTCTGCCTGCAGAGGGTTACTACTGAATATCGATGAGCCGGGGAGGTAATGCAGAGTCATGGAGGGTCAGAGACAAGAGATGAGAAGCTGTAGACAATTGGTGTAAGTTACGAAAAAGTTTAATGATAAACGGAAATGTGAAGAGAGGAAGATTACAGCGCTGTAAACAGTGTAATCCTGGAGGGCAGTAGCCGGCTCTGGAAGCCAGAAAACCTAGAAGTTGGGAATAATATTAAGGACTGGTTGAGACGGGAGGGAATGGTTGGGATGGGAGGGAGTAGTTAGTTGCAAGGGAATGGTTGAGACGGGAGGACATGGGAGGGATGAATCAGGTGGAAGGGAAGGGTATTAGTGTTTGGTGAGGGAGACAAGATAATTTATATACTTAGTTTATTGCTTCTTACGCGGATTTTTCTAAATACCATGTTGTAAATATCGTTATATTGTTTACGTTTAGTGTATCAAAATCTATGCTGGAAACGATAAATGTGAGAGAGAGAGAGAGAGAGAGAGAGAGAGAGAGAGAGGTAGAGAAACAGACCAACAGACGCATTTATCGACCAGCACCCTTACAAGCAGATTCTTTGTGGTTATTTCTCCCTAAATAATATTTGAAACGAGGTTATCATTCGCTGTGTCCTATCTTTATATAACTTTGAACTTACTATGGTTGAATTTCATGGACCATATACAGAGCCAACTTTGGAGTTTGTCCGAGTCCACTTGAAAGTTGATTCAATCCTTGTCCTTCCCTCCCTCCTTCCCTTATGACCTCTGCATCATCTGCCCACATCTTCATGTGAGCCAAATCACACCCAAACACTCAGACATAACAATGATTAGACTGGTGTCGTTGCCTTATATAACCCTGTCATATGAAAGGGTCTTTCAGCGCTTTATGTATTATGTGGCTATTATATATCTTAATATAAAAATGAGTCGATAATCAGAGAAATATTTTCGTGAAGTAACATTCATGGTAAACCATAAACAATTACTGACGAACTGTAATGGGAATTCGTTGATAGTTACGGGATACGATTACAATTCTAATGAGATACCATTAACTATCATGAGAGATGTCAACATTCATAGGAAATCATTGCAATTATCATGAGGTACAATTAACAATCATGGGACACTATCAACCATCATTAGATATCGTTAAGAACAACGGAATACCATTAACAACTAAGGGATAACATTAACAACCATGGGATACTGTTAACAACCAAGGGATAGTATCAACTATGGATTACCATTAACAACAGTGACTTACCATTAAAAACCATGGGATACCATTAGCAACCGTTAACATTATGAACACTACATACTGGAGGTGATGCATGCCGGTGGATGGAGGATTTAACAGCGTTGTTGTGAAGGCAAATCACCATTAAGTGCGGCTCTAGGGACAATGGGCGAGGGCATTATCACGGAGGGTCGGCACCAACTGTCTACCGCCCCTTTGTTTCCCTAGCGATTGGTGGAGCGCCTTCGCTAAATCTCTTTACTTCCCTGAATGCAACATTTTTAGTGGGTTTATCGATTAGGTCTTGCACGATGTATCGAGTGGATGTTGCATGTGCTGATTTGGTGATGTACGAGGTACTGACTGGATGTTGCATGATGTATTAACTGAGTGTTGGATGATGCATTATCTGCTTATTGCATGACGTACTGACTGAGTGACCTCTACAGTAGCCTGGATATCCTCTTACCTCAACGACTCTGTACTATAATCCATACCAAATTCTGTAATCAAGACAGACAAAATGTAGTTTTAGCTTTGTGACTCGAGTCAGTTTCGAACCCACCAGGCCACATATGCGAGACAAACATTCGAACCTGAGTTAACGAGGTTTCTGACCTATGGTTATTCATATCAAGAGAACAGAACTTTTAAAAGAGATCATAAGAACAAGGGAAAGTCCCTGCAATGGGAGTTACTGACCAATATACATGATCATCTATTTATCGTGTATTTTATTTATATATTTCTCGCATCACTAATACCTTCATAGCTTTAGATACAGGAAAACACAAGGAAGCTTGCTCGCAAACGAGAATCATTCTTGCATGAATGTCATGTTCCTGTTGTTAGCTTCTTATCATGTAATATGTATCTGTGGCGGAGGCAGCGGTGGGTGAATTTTGGCTTCCCATCCTAGTGCTTTGTCAGCTTGGGTAGGGGGGATGTGAGAGGGAGAGAGAGAGAGAGAAAGAGAGAGAGAGAGAGAGAGAGAGAGAGAGAGAGAGAGAGAGAGAGAGAGAGGGAGAGAGAGAGAGAGAGAGAGAGAGAGAGAGAGAGAGAGAGATTCAGAAATAAGACAAAATTTTTATATGTATTATATGTGGGTTCACTCTTACCAAGGCTTTTACATTTCAAAAGATATTTGCAGGGATTGACAGACATTTCGCCCCCAACCACAAATTCGAATTCCTTTGTTACAAAATAAAATAAAATCTGATGTTCCTGACGGTCAACTATTATCAAGCAGAATTTTTACATCAGTGTCAAGTAAACCCTCTCTTGCTGTCAAGCGAATGGGGTAGACAATGGAGGATAAATTTCAATTGATATTTCAAGAAACCGTGCGTCAGTAGTAAGTGATGGCTTGTTATAATGAACAAGTGGGAAGGAATCGTTATGAAGAACCCTTTTGTAGGATCTGTGGGAAGGATTTCATGATAACTTTTAAAGCGTGTGAGAGTAACTGGGCCACCAGGTGGATGATAGAGCTGGTGTGGATCCATGACGTGGCTGGCCTTATGGATTAAGCAGCCAAGTGTGGATGAAGCAGCCATATGTGGATGACGTAGCCACGTGTGATGAGGCTGTCACACATGGGTGGCACAGCCATGTGTGGATGACGCAGCCAGTTATGCACTTCGTCTGGTCATGTAGGCGAATTCCTGTACTTCAGTTGGGTCGAGCCCTAAGCACTCTTGGAAATGCCTCTCTCTTCCCTGCCTGGAAAGAGACTCTCTCTCTCTCTCTCACTCCTACTTGGGAAGACTTTCTTTACCTCTCCATCCTTAGAAGAATCTCTCCCTCACTCACTCCCGCCTGGTGAGAGCTGTTGGCCGTTCTCAGATGTGGACGACAGCCTGGTTGTGAAGACTCTCCTCAGGAGAGCGACAGCTTCTCCTTAAGTCTTCAAGAGTCTTATAGTCCAGCTGGGATCAGTGTACGTTTTAATCTACCTTCTGAAAATGGCGGTACAGATAACTTTCGAATGTATTCAACTGCTATTTACTCACCTTTATGGTTTGTTCTTTACTAAGCGCAAGAGAACTATTTGAACTTGCTTTGCTTTCTCTCTCAATGATCTGGCAAGCTCGGTGTCTGGTTTCTATAACTGTACAAACCTGACGCTAGTCTGGTCACACATGAATCATTTCTTTCTGTGTAACAATGATTGTTTCAGTGGATCACTTTCCAGTAATGTTTTACTTCACACATTATAATTTTTTTTCCTCCATCTCAAACACTTAATTTCTTGCTGTTGATTTACTGGTGAAGCTGAAGGCAAAACGTTCTGATATAGAGATGTGTTATGGCAATTATAGAATTTTCCTCATAAGTTCTGTTTATTCTTCACCAAGACTTGGGTCAGGCGATGTTACCAGAGCATTACGAAATACATCCCTCATAAACAAAAGACGGACAACCGTCTACAGGCATTACCCAGCCTCTCACAGCTAGCCATTCCCCCGTTCCACCGACGTCTGCGCACGCATTTGGAGACGATTTGATGGATTCAAATCGAAACGTTGATACAACCCTTGGAAGTATCTTATAAAACCTCCTCAGCCATGCAAACAGAGTTATTAGAAAACTTGAAAAATTAGGATAAATCTGATGAAAAACAGTTATCTGATCATTTTAACAAAAATGCTTACCAGAAAAAAGGCTACCAAAATATACAAATATATATATATATATATATATATATATATATATATATATATATATATATATATATATATACACACACACACACACACACACAGTCGCAACTTTTTCAATATAAGTGACTTTCTGTTATAGGAGTTTTGCGCGGTTTCCGTTTTTGTTTTTTAATCTAAAATTTATATATGCAATAGCGAGAACCCTAAAAGCTTTGCCGTGTTATACTGTGTTTGTGTCTTTGGTGTTGGTTTATACTTTCTCCTTTTGTGTAGAAATATATGTGTGTAATAACAAGAAGTCCACTGTATCTACGTCCAACGTGTCTTCTGCAAAGACTTTCAGCTCTGAGAGATTTCATACAGCTTGTGTTCTTCTTGCTCTTTGATCACGGATTACAAAGAAAAATGAAGTATATTTATAAATGTTCCATCGTTCATCAAATACAGTAGTGTGAGGCTATTAGATGCAGGGAATTGTGTTCATCGGAGAATTTTGAACTCTTCAAATGCTATTTTCACTAGTTTCTTTTACGGTATGAATAATTTTTGTCCCCTTTTCCATATGAAATAACCTCCTTTCCCAGTTATCTGACAGTGGGTGCCCCACTTAACTCTTCATTTCCACTTGTGAAATTGTCATTTGAATTTTTTCTTCAGTGACAACCTTCAGCAACAGGAGATAAGAATACAGAGTTAAATTCTCATCTCAGGGGAATATAATCGTATACTTCACAAATGTCGATAGTGCAGTTTCCCTCTGTGAGGTTCTCATGAACTGAAAGTTTTGTTTACACCTAAGGAACTGGATACCTCAGTCTTTCTTGTCATTTATTACCGTTTCCAGTCTTGTCTTGTTGCTCAGATTGGTTCTCCACCGAACTTTCCATTTTTCTGTTATCAGTTAAGCTTGGCACACTTTCAGTCGTTTGATTAGTATAGGAACCATGGTGATGTCATAACACATGGTCATGCCAGGTTGTATGTTGATCAAATGTTCCTTCTCAACCATCCGCTATAATGAAGGTATTTGGAGGAGGATTCTGTTGTTACTGTGAGCAGATGTCTGTTGGTTACAGGTATGTCACTTAGTAAATAACAAATTCTCATCTTTTACCTGTGGGCACTGGACTCCTCTGCTGTTGTTGCGTCTAATGACCATCTCTCTCGTAAGGATATGATCTGGATGGAAGGGCCACATGATAATACTACAATCTTGGTATCCGAAACAACGTCTATGTAATACATTTGGACATGACGCCAAATAGGAAGGCTCTTTCATCTTTGTGACTGTTTTTCATAATCAGAGACAATTGGGAAAATCAACTGGATGAGGAATAAGTGAAAGAAAAGAACATTTCCGAGTTAAGAAAAAAAAAAAACGGTGTTCTCCCCTAGGATAACACCCCACTGCACTACCTCTCTTCACAGACTTTCAAGGCTCAGACAGGCATTAGAAACTAATTAATGTTTTACTTCCAGCCTCGGGTCTCTAGTGTAGAGAGATGTCGTCCCTTCCAGCACTATAGTAAGCCTTCTCTAAGGTCTGTCGGTCCCCGTTACGGCTGCTGTGTGTCAGGCCCGTGACGCGATTGCTTGCTTCACTCTCCCTGATTACTTCCTTAAGTCATTGGGCTTGGCGTGGGTGGCACTGGGTCTGGCCTGGGTGGCACTGGATCGGTTCTGGGTGGCACTGGACTGAGCATGAGTGACACTAGGCCAGGTTGCAGTGCCGTCTTCCCAGACAGCGATGATCCCTCCCAGTCTAACTACACCAGACGTCAGCTACTGTGCTGCTCCGGGAAACTCATTTTTACTTTCTGAGATCCTTGTGTGCATGTGTATACGTTTTCTTTTTCACTGCAACAGAAGGTACGGGCGCGAGTGTGACCCAATGGAAGAAATGTCCTTTAGAAAGGTAAACAGTTGTTAGAAAGGAGAGAGATACAATGAGAATTGATTGGCCCTCTTCAGGGGTTTGTGGATCCGAGGGAAGGACGAAAGAAGGAAGGGACTTTCACAGTTTTTTTGCATGAAGAAAGAAGGAAATATCGCAATGGCCAATCTTGGTGAGGCTACTACCACAAAAAAAAAAAAACTATGGGAAGAGCAAGCTAACAGCTCACGAGAACAAGAGTCAAATATGATACCTGCAGAATAGCGAGATGAAAACATGAGGCGTGTGGGAATGACAACTGAAGAGAGGTAAAAACTAGTGAGCTTGTAAGACGGAGGCCTGTAGCTTATGATTCAACTCTGGCAAAAAGTGTCATGAAATGGACATTAGAAATAAATATATCTTTTTTTTTAGCTGAAGGCTCTAGTCACGGACAATATATATATATATATATATATATATATATATATATCTTATTTATTACACTTGATCGCTGTTTCCCGCGTCAGCAAGGTAACGCCAGGAAACAGACGAAAAAAGACCCATCCCCCCACATAACACATATATATATACATACATGCACAAATATACACAGTACATATATATACATATCAACATACACATATATACATACATACACATACACATATACACATGTACATATTT
>JAYMFT010035417.1:0-15819 GCA_038088735.1 Panulirus argus | reverse complement strand
GAGAGGAGAGGAGAGGAGAGGAGAGGAGAGGAGAGGAGAGAGAGAGAGGCATAATATTAGAAGCTGATTAGTTAAAGGAAAGGACTAAAATGCACAGAATATACTTACCACAGTAGGCATGAAAGTGCACAAGGAGCAATAAAAGCAGCTGTTCAGTTACAAGAAACGATTACAACACATACAGAATCGAATGACAGTAGTGGGCAGGAAAGTTCACAAGTAGAAATTTCCCCAAGAGATCAAAAAACAAAGAGCATGAGGGCTGATGGAGAGCTACACAGATCCGGGGTCTTAAAAAAATGTAAACAGGAAAGCAAGTGAGGCTGATGAAAGAATGACATTCACTGTTAGATGTGGAAACATCATAGAAGTTTATGGCCTCGTTGAGTGAAAGTTTTGAAAAGTACAGAACTTGTTATGTAACTAGAGTGCTTTATAGAGTAAATGATAAATATTAGAGACCCTTCAGAAACAAAGTGGTTGAAAATTCAACAATGAAGGATATGGCTGAAAAGTTGGAGGCACCAAGATTAGAAAGATTAGTAAAGCAAGAGGTCAGTACGCTTAAATCTATGATTATTTTTGGTTTAGAAGATCATACACCAGGTAAGGAAGAAAGAAGAAATAACAAAAGAAATACTTACTAAAAGATTATAGGAGGCTATGGAAAAGCCAGATGCAGTTTTGATGATGAAAGAAAAGAAAAGAATTGGGAGTTATAATCAACCAGATATGGTTACAATGACTGGGAGTCATCTAGCCAGGAGGCAATTAGGCAAGCTAAGAAACTTAGAGACAATGTGGAATTCAGTGGGATATTCATCAAGTGTGATAAAGGGAGAGACACAGAAAAGCAAAGAATACAATCAGAAGACAAAAACCTGGAGACACTAAACAATGCAAAAAGTCAGAATAGCCCTAAGAGCACTGCAGAGAGGGAAGGACTGTTAGGAAATGGTATTGTAAGACTTAGAGTAATGTATTCAAATGTTCATGGATAATGGTTTTTAAGAGTTGAAATTCAATGATAATATTTGAGAAAATGTTGGAGTCACAGAAATAAAGCTTACTATGACTTACTTTTCTGTCCAGTAAGGAGGGAAAGAGAAGGTAATGGAGGGGAGGATTGGCTCTCTTAATGATAGATAGCCTAAAGTCTCAAGAAATAGTGGAGGATGGCTCATTCAGACAATATACAAAAGGAAGAGTAACTGTAGAGAAGTGCATAGTGGTGCTGATATTATATAATCCTCCAAAGAATTACAATTACATATAAAGAAAATATACAATGATAAAAATGGAAGAACAACTAGGATGGTATATGAAGCAGTAAAACACTCACTTCTCAGAGATGGTAAAGTACTGATAATGGGGCACTGCAATTAAACTGAGAAAGATTGGGGAAATTTGGACTTTCACAGTGGTAAGGAGTCATAGAGACACAAGTATATAGAGTGTACACAGGAAAATTTTCTATACCACCATGTCAATGAGCACACTAAGATGAGAGGGACTGATACACCATCATTGTTAGGTCTTATCTTCAAAGACAGTAGCATGGATATTGAGAATATCATATATGATATACCAAATGGTAGTGATGATCATGTAAAGCTCAAGTATGACTATGTGGTGTATCAAGACATTAAAAGAAAAAGTGAGACAAGACATAAACAAGAGATATAATCATGGAAAATACATGTAAAATCTATAAAATATCTATGTTAACATACACTGGGAAAGAGAGATCAGTAGCCATGAACCTGGGTTCTGTAGTGAGCAGTTCTTTGAAATCTACAATGGATAACCTTCTAATACAGAGGGAATAGTAGGCAAGAAGAATGAATGGTCATAAAAGATGTTACAAGCATGGAGTTTCAAGATGTACAGAGGCAAAGATAAGGGTGGCACTCAAACCATCCAACAATTACAAGCTATAAGAAAGAAAGGAATCACTATAGCAGGGTAAGACAGGAAGAACAAAGAAACCTTGAAAAGAATACTGTGAACAAGGCAGGAGAAAATCCAATAATTCTCCATAAATTCATCATAAGTTAACGAGCAGCTAATCAGGTTAAAGACTTCAAGGAGAAGAATTGTAAAGAATGACATATGGATATGTAAGGAATTTGAATAACAAGTCAAAAGAGTTTTCTCAGTGGAGTACACCACTGCCCCAACACCAGTGGAATGGATATCAATAATGAGATGTCTAAAAATATACAAGGCTAAGGGGCCTAAAAAAATTTCACAATATGTGCTTTTAGATACACTCTAAAAATCATTTGAAAAACTGTTCAAGATGTCACTGGAGAGAGGCAAAGTGCCACTGGAAATGGAAAGGTGCAAACATAATACGTCTGTAAGAAAGAAGACTGGGAAAAAGCCCTGAACAATAGACTGGTCTGACTTATGAGTGTGGTATGTAATGTCCTGGAAAAGATTGCTAGAATGCAAGAGGATGACTCTAGAGGACAAATTACCTAAGAGAAAGACATCATGGTTTTAAGGAAGGAAGTTCATGTATAACAAACATCTATGAGAAAAAGAGCTCAGTTTTAGACAAAAGTGATGGCTAGATGGACTGTTTGTATCTGGACTACCATATCAAATTTGACATTGTGCCACGTGAATGATTGATTAAGAAGCTGGATCAGCATGCAGGAAAAAGGAGGAAACTCCTTTGATGGACAGAAGACTATCTTACTGGAAGGGAACAGAGGATTCGTGGTAAAGGAGCATTCTCAAATGGGTCAAAGAAACCAGTAGGGGTACCGCAGGGTTCTGTTCTGGGACCATTACCTTTCTTGATCTATGTAATGATTTGCCTGAAGGGGTGGACTTCTACCTGAATATGTTTGCAGATGATATAAAGGTCATGTAGGAAGTGAAAAGTGAGGAGGATTGCATCACCTTACAAAGGGACCTACACACATGCTAAAGCTGGTCTGATACATAGTTTATGAAACTTAACCAAAGCAAGTGTAAAGTAATGAGGATGGGAAAAAGTGAAAGATCTCAACATGATTATCAACTCGCAAATCCTGAGCGTGAGAAGAGCCTGGGAACTGATATCATCCCTAACCTGTCAACTGAGTCCCATATTAGGGGAGAAGTTAAAGAAACAAATTGTCTGGCAAATAACACAAAAGCTTTCATGTATATGGATAATGAAACAGTCAGCAGGCTGTTCATATGATATATAAGCCAAAGCCATAATATGCTTCTCATATTTAGTCATCATACCAAAAGAGGCACAAAGATTTGATAAAGAAGGTACAGAAGAGGGCAACAAAGATGGTACAAAAATAAGACAGTTAAGTTACTGAGAGAGACTAGCTTTAAATGTGCCATCTTTGGAAGAGAAAAGAGTGAGGGATGACCTAATCACAACAAAGTTTTTGAAACAGATTGACAACAAAGAGAGTGAAGAGTTAGAGTATAAGAGTAGAGGATGAATGGAATAAGATGACTGAGGGCATGGTTCATGCAGACAGTATACATAAATTTAAGAATTTGTATGAGAGTAGAATGTTCAAGAAATGGGGCACCCACAAGCATAAAACTTCCTCCCTATATAACTAAAAGAGATAACTCTACAAAAAGACAAGCGAACCAAACATTTAAACACTCACTCATTACGTACAAACTTTGCCTCAAATAAGCTGAGCACAAAGGAATATGGCAAGCAACACAATCAGGATCTCAGGAGTTTCCCCAGCTGCTTCACATGTCCTTTTTCAGTTCACTGACAGAACATCATCCATGCATACCACATCAATCCAATTCACTCTATCCTGTGCATGTATTTCACCCTCCTGCATGTTCAGGCGCCGATCACTCAGGACATTTTCCAGTCCATCCTTCTATCTCCAGTTTGGCTTGCCACTTATTTTCCTTTCCACTTCTGACACATCTATCCTCTTTATCGAACTCTCTTCATGGAATAAGTGAGGACTAAATGCTGCAAACAGGATTCAAACCAATGTGCTCAACCCTAGGTGGCTTGTGAATGCATTATGGTCAGCAACATAAACCAATATACCACAAAGGTCCTCACTCATCTTCTCCATATGTCCAAACCATTTCAGCACAACCTCTTCAGTTCTCATGCATACTCCTCTCACTCCCACACCTTTCTCTTTTCCTATAATTTCCAAATCAATTAAACTTTCTCAACCACATATCATCTATAAACAATTAATTTTCATCATATTCATCCTAATTTTTACATTTTTATGTAAGGCCCATGCTACCTCTATACAGCACAAATGGAACTACTATATACCATCAAACAAACCCATCTTTGCCCTTAAGAACAGTGACTTCTCTTTCAACACATTCCTCAATTTGCTTAAGACTCTACCACCTGAACCATCCATTGACTCATTTCAGCTTCCATGGCTTCATTTACTACCATATCCAAACCCAGATATCTAAAACACTCACCTCTGCCACATTCTCTCCATTCAAACGCACTCCAATAATCTGTCTCTCTTCACTACTAAACCTACTAACATTACCTCTTAACTTTCTCCTTTCACACACACTATACCAAAATCAATTACCAGCTTACACAGTTTCTCACTTGAATCTGCCACCAGCACCATGTCATCTGCAAGCAACTGCTGACTCAGCTTTCGAGCACCCCCCCCCTCCATCGCACTCCAAGAGATTGCATATTTTCTATTCTCTCCAAGACCCTTGCATTCACCTCCTTCACCACCCCATCCCCAAACAAATCAAACACCTGTGGTGACCTTAAGCATCTGCTGCACAACCACCTTCACCTTGAACCACTCACCCTCCTCTCTACCTGCTCACACTCATACTTTACTCTGTTGAAAAAACTCTTCACTGCTTCTTGTAGCTTTCCACCCACACCATATATTCACAACTTTCACAGAGCATCTTTATAATCCTATCATAAGCTTTTGCTTGATTCATAAATGCCATTTACAAGTTCTCCTGTTTCACTAAGTATATCTCCTGCAAGCATTCTTCAGAGCAAACACCCAATCCCTACAACCTCTACCACTCCTAAAGCCATATCATTCCTTCCCCATCTGAAAATGCGCATGTCACCATCCTCTCAAATACCATTCTCCCATAAAACTTCCCAAGCACACTCAACGAACTTATACCTCTGTATATCAAACACTCACTTTCGTTCTTGCTTTTATATTATGGCACAATACAAGCATTCCGCAAATCCTCAGGCACCTAACCATGTGCCACACATATAATGAAAATCCTAACTAACCAGTCAGCAACACAATCATCCTTTTACTTGGAAATTAAACAGCAGTCCCATCCACTCCAGCAGCTTTGCCACACTTCATCTTATGCAAGGCTTTCACCACCTCTTCTCTTTTCACCACACCACTTTCCTTGACTCTCACTTCACATATATCTATGTCAAAACTTCCTACATCTGCTATCCTATCAATGAACACACCCCATCTCCCCTTCACCTCATTTCTGCATGTTACCTCTTCCCACTTGTTATTGTGTTTCTCAAAGCATTAACCACCTTCCAAAAATTTGTCTTGTTATCCCTGAAGTTTGATGATACTAATTCATTCCATCACTCATTTGCCCTCTTTTTCAACCATTGCACCTTCCTCTTGACCTCCTGCCACTTTCTCTTGTGTAACTCCCAATCATTTGCACCCCTTCCCTCAAATTGCACTCATACACCTCTCTTGTCTTTTTCACTTACAACTTAACACCCTCATCTAAAAATTCACTACCTTTTCTCACCTGTCTATCTCCCACCTTATACATGAAAAACATTTCTCTTACAAATGTAAGCAGTGCTTCCCTAACTATCACCCCATTCCTCATCCACTCCCCTAGCTTCATGTACTCTCATCTTTTGCCACACAACCTCTCTTGCTATCTCCTCTAAGAAATCTCTTTTCCAAGATCACTCACTTTCACAACCCTCTTCCTGCCCATAGCATTTCCTCTTTTCCTTAACCTCTACAAATATTCACCCTCATCTACACCAAGTAATGGCCAAGTATCCCATCATCTGCCCCACCTCAGCATATTCACATCCATGAGTCTTTCCTCTGCACACCTATTTATTAGTACATAATCAAGCAACACTCTCTTATCATCTTTCCTACTCATCCACATATACTTACATGTTCCTCTTCTTCAACAAATCCAATCCAATCACAATTGTTTTTTCAGAACAAAGCTCCACAAGCTGTTCACAATTCTTTTGTACAACACCAAGTACCCAATGCCCCTCAATGATATCCTAAATTGCCACATGATGCACTCTCGCTTTTATATCACCCACTTGATACTCGATCCCATGCATTAAAACTGCTGATACACCAATCAACTGCCTCTAAAATAACACCCACCCACCCTTCCTTAGTCCTCTCATTTCCACATACAATAGTACTTATAATCAACCACCTCTTATATTCCAATTTCAGCTTTACACACAACAGTATAAGGCTTTTCTTCTTTTAATGTTGAAGGCTCCAGTCATGGATAAAAGTCCACATCAAGGCCATGCCTTAATTGAAATACATATAGAGAGAATAAAAAAGAGAAAAGAAAAGACATGGAAAAGTATTTACAAATTTTGGAGTCCGTGAAAAACCTGTCTTATACAATGTGCCAGGTCATAGTTACTGGGAAAGACATGAGAAGGTACAGAATTCAAGAGCTTCAACATGTAGGGAAAGAAGCAGTTATCAAAAAGGCCAACCCTTGAGAAGCCGATGGCCACACAATAATCATGTGATGCAGCAGCTTGCTCATCATTGCATGGTCTAGCTAGTGGTGGGGCACATAAGCAGCCAGCTTTTACGAGCAAAAAGCCAAAGTAACATCTATAGAAGAGGAAAAGTGAACCAACACTGCAGCGGAGGGCAAGAGTGTCAAGTTTGGAAGTTAGCCTGGGGCAGTTTATAAGTCGGACTGCCTTTGACTCAACTCTGTCAAGCAAGGACGCACAGCTAGAGCCACCCTAAATGTGAGAGCAGTACTCCATACAAGGACGAATCAATCCTTTGAATAAATGGAGTAACTGTTCAGAAGAAAAGAAGTTTTGACATTTAAACAGGACACCCAGTTTTTCTGGGGCAGACATAGGTATTCCCATAATGAGGGTTTTCCATGGAAGAGTGGATGTTACTGTAATACAAAGTAAGTTCAATGAGCCAAAAGTGGAATTTCAGAACCATCAAAAGGGAGACGAGAGTTGTGAGGAGTTTTCGATAAAGAGATGGGAAGAAATTGGGTCTTGGAGGTATTAAACTTAACTAGATTTTGTCCACCCCACTAAGATATCCTGTCCAAGTCTAAGTATATTGAGGAAGCTGTGTCAAGACGAGATGCAGACTGGGTGAGAGAAGGAGTAGAATTGAAGGATTTGGATGAATGCAGTGTTGAGTTACTCAGGCAGCGTATGAGTGTATTTGCGGAGGAGAGGAAATCATTGGAAAGAAAGGAGAAAAAACGTAGGAGACAGGCCTTGAGGGACACTGCTGTTGATGGAGAAAAGGGGGGAAGCTGATCTATCAACAACCAGAGATATATCGGCTACAGAGGAAACTAGATATGAATGAGTAAAGTGAGGGAGGGAAGCCAAAAGAGGGGAGCTTAGAAATGAGACTCCAATGCCACACCCTATCAAAAGCTTTGGATATGTCAAGGGCAACTACATATGATTCCCAAAATCTTTCAGGGATGATGATGACGACATTAATGAGATAGGAAAGAATATCACCAGAGGATTTTGCCTCATGGAAGCCATACTAGTGATCAGAGAGAAGGCTGTGATTTTCAAGGTGTCTGAGGATGTGGGAGTTGAGGAGGGATTCAAAAACTTTGGAAATGGTAAATGTCAAAGCAATATGATGATAGTTAAAGGGGTCAGAATGACTCTCCTTCTTAGAGATGGGATGTATCAATGCACGCTTCCAAGAAGAAGAAAAAGTTTTGGTTTCTGAAATGAAACGAAACAGACGAGTAAGAACAGGTACAAGTTCAGAGGCACACTCTTTCAGTACAAGGGGATGGATGCCATCACACCTATAAGCCTTGCTTGTGTACAGAGAGAGAAGCGCTTTTCTGACATTCTAAAGAGATTACGAGGAGGGGCATAGGATTAGTAAGAAGAGCACCAAGGGGTGAAGGAATGTCAGAGTCATTCAAGGAAGAGTTAGAGGAGAAACAGGAACCAAAGAGAGTTCCTTTGTCTATGGCAAAGACAGCTACTGCACCGTCAGAACTCAAGAGAGAAGGAAAGGCAGAGTGACAAAAGTTGTTGGAGATGCTCTTAGCTAAAGATCAGAAATCCTTTTAGTGGATGATGAAGAGAGGTTATAGCACTTCCTTTGAATAAAGGAATGCTTTACCTCTGGATAAGGTGCTTGCTGTGATTACGGGCAGTGATAAGAGCAGAATGGAAGCCAGAGGAAGAAGAGTTTTTCCAAGCCCATTATGCCTGATCCTTTGCCTGAATGGCCTCAGAACAGGAAAGGTTGAACTATGGACTGTATGAAAACGTTGTCGTGGAGGAAGAGGGGATAAATGCTTTCATTCCCGCAAGAATAACCTCTATTATGCATTTGGCGGAGACAGAACCATCCCCACATAATAGACAGTAATTTACCCAAGGAAAGTAAGAAAAGAAGCTACATAAGTAATTCCAGTCAGCTTTGTTCAGGTTCCAGTATTTACACTTAGAAGGGGCTGGTGAAGGGGGAGGTGTTAAAACAACAGATCGAGAATATTTGGAAAGTGGTCACAGCAGTCAGGAATATGGGTAGGTGGGAGATAATTTGCTCTATTTAAATGAGAATGGGAACATAAGGGCTTCGATCCTTCCACCATCCGTATGATAGGAATTCAACCATTCCCTATGGTGAACACTGAAATACCTGAGGTAGAAGATCTCTGCTTGCAGGTAAGAGGATGTCACGACTTCATGGCAGGAGTTTACATAGTCAAAGAAAGATATAAAATTTGTTAAACAGAGAGGAATAGGCAAAATATAGGAAAAGTGTAGTTGCTGGAAGACAGACCTTGAGCTGCATACCATCAAAGTTTGGGGACTCAAGGTTCTTGAGGCATGCAACTGCTGTGTTGATGCTGGAATAAGCACAAACACCACCTTTGAAATGGAATCATCAGTGGAGATTATTGTTGGATATGAAAAAGGGACTAGTGAGAACATCATCAGACAACTGTGTCTGTGTTGTATGGATGCTAAGCTCGAGCTTTTGATGAGAACATACAGAAGAGAGTGTATGTGTTGGAAATCAAATGTCTGAAGGCAATATGTGGTGTAAGGAGGGTTGATTAAGTAAGAAATGATAGCATAAGAGAGAGGTGTACTAATAGGAAACACATAGTTGCGAGAGCTGAGGAGGGTATGCTGAAATGGTTTGGAATTGAGAAAATATATGAAGACAGGCTGAAAAAGAGGATGTATTTGTCAGAATTGGAAGGGACAATGAGGAGGGGGAACACCAAACTCCAGATGGAAGGACAGAATGGAAAAAAGGATTAGAGTGCTCAGGGTTTCAACATGCACGAGGGGATACAGTGCATTTTGGATGGTGAATTGGAGCGATGTGGTACATATGAAGTGGTGGTTGGAAGCCATGGAAAGGTCTATGGGGCCTCGTTGTACAATGGGGGCTGAGGTTTCAGTGTATATATACAAATGACAACTAGAGAGTGTACGTGAGCAAATGAAGCCATTTCTCCATCTGTTGCTAGTGCTGCCTCAATGATGAGGGGAAACAGCAAACAAGTATGAAAAAATACATAATTCATGCTCTCCCTTGTACACATTATGCTCACATTTTCAAGTTCTAAACTCTCAAAGCATTTTTAACTCAATCCTAACTCCTCCTTAGTTTATCCCTTTTCCCCATTTCCTCCACCTCTGACAAGTTCCCCTCTTGGCCAGCCGCTCCATATTTACAAACTATTTTAGTCTGCACACTTCAGTTCCATCATACATACTCTTATTACTACCACACATCTCTCTCTTTACTCTATCAACATTTTTTACACCACATATTGTCCTCACAAATTTCATTTCCAACACATTTAACCCCTCTTCTGTACTTTTTTATCTAGGACCCCAGGCCTCACATCAACACAACATCATAGTTACTATATACCCTTAAATACCCAGCTTTGCCCTAACAGACAACTCTCTCCACACATCCCTCAATGCTCTCAGGACCTTAGCCCTGTCACCCATCCTATAGCTCACTTCAGCTCCCACACTTATATTCCCTGCTATAACAATTCCCAGATATCTAAAATAGCCCACTTCCTCCAGGTTCTCTACATCTAAACTCACTCAAACAAACCTCTCTGTCTCTCTCTTTACTGCTAAACCTAATAACCTTTTACTGCATTTACTCACAAATACTCTCAACTTTGTCTATTCACACACTTTTGCAAACTCAAACACCAGCCCTACAGACTTTCACTTGAATCTGCTTTCAATACTGTGTCATCAATAAACAACTGACTCATCTTCCAGGCCAATACAACCCCAACACAATGCATATGCAACTCCTCTCTCCAAACCTTTTCATTCACAACCCTCACTCCCCCATCCATAAACAAATTAAACAAGCATGGCAACATCACACACCCCTACTGCAGACCCACCGTAACCTGAAACCACTCACCCTCCTTGCATAAACACCTTGGTTTCTAGATAAAAACTCCTCACTGCTTCTTGCATCTTCAGCCCTACACCACTTATATGCAACACCCACAACACAGCTGTATTAACCCTAACATAAGATTTCTCCAGTTCCATAAAGGCCGCATAGCTTCTGTTTCTCTTAGCATTTCTCACACACATTCTTCATAGCAAATACCTGAAGCATACACCTTCTATCAATCCTAAAGCTACACTGATCCTTGATAGTATGAGGCTTTGTGCAAGCCACCACCCACTCAATCACAACTGTCTCATGCAACTTACCACGTACATTCAACAAATTTACACCTATGTAATCAGAACATTCACTTTTGTCCCCCTAACCATTTTGCAGTGGCACCGCACAGGGTTTCTGCCAATCCTCTAGTACCAAAGCAGGAACATTACATAAATTTAAAACCCTTGCTAACAAATCAACAACAACTACAACAAAACACTTTTGAATATAAGAAAAAATCAGAAATTCTTTTCTAAAATTCACTTAAAAGTGCCACACTGAGGACACACTAAATATCGAGTGTAGCTGCAGTCATTGGATTAAGCACTTTCCATTCTAATTCTACTTATGGTCATTATCTCAATGCTGACACTTCTTTTCCACCATTATAACTATAGGCAGTTCTTTCAAATGCCTATCTACTTTTTCACTGACATTCATAATAGTTTTTTTTTGTTGAAGGCTCCAGTCACAGACAAAAGTCCACACCAAGGCTGGGCCCTAATTGAAATAAAGAGAGAATTGTTCAGTTTGTTTATCATATACCTTTGTTTTGCACTAAAAATAACAACTGAAGTTTACTCAATATTGTCTACATGTACACACACTTTCAATTTTCAACTCTAAATGAGTGTAGTTTGTTGGGTGGAGTGCAAGTTTAAATGGAGGAAGTGAAGTGGTTTAGATATTTGGGAGTGGACATGGCAGCAAATGGAACCAGGGAAGCAAAAGTGAGTCATCAGGTGGGTGAGGGGATGAAAGTTCTGAAAGCATTTAGGAGTGTATGGAAAGAGAAGGGGTGAGGGGAAAAGTGGATATCTCTGAAAGTATAGCAGTCCCAATTAAATTGTACGAATGCAAAGCATGAGCTATAAATGAGGATGTGCGAAGGAGGGTGGATTGCTTGGCATTATGTTTGAAAACTATATAAGGTATGAGAAGGTTTGTCTGAATAAGTAATAAACAAGTAAGAGGGAGGTGTGGTAATGAGAAGAGTGTAGTTTACATGAGTTTACATGAGAAAGGGAGACAACAGGAGACCTGATTGGCTCACAACTTGGTTAGAGAGAGAGAGAGAGAGAGAGAGAGAGAGAGAGAGAGAGAGAGAGAGAGAGAGAGAGAGAGAGAGTCTAACTTGACAAGAAAATGTAATTATGCTCAGCAATTTTTTAAGCTGCCACTGAGTCCCCACTACTGCACATTAGCCTTCTACAGTCCCCACTACCGCTGTCATTTATACAGTTTATTTCAGGCGTTTTTCTCAGAGTATACCTGAATCTATAAAGTATTTGTGTACGACTTTTGAAGGTACTTACAGTCTTAGCATTCACTAAGTCTGATGGTTACTTGATCCATTGCTCAACACACCTATATGAAAAGATGCTTTTTCCTAAGTCCATACTACATCTTTTAGCTTTGAGTTTTATTCCATTTGTCCTGGTAACCGTATTTTCTTGTATTTCGAAAAGATGTTCATGATTTACGTAATCAAACTTGTTCAGAATTTTGAACACTTGAATTAAGTCATTGCGAATTCTACGTCTTTTAAGGGAGAAGAGATCCAAAATTTTAGCCTCTCTTCATATGCCAGATTTCTAAAGGATGGGATCAATTTTGTAATGCATCTTTGTACTTGCTCTAATGTTTCCTTGTCTTTTTTATAGTTTGGGGCCCAAAACTGGATTGCATATTTAAGGTGTGGTCTTACCAGAGAATTATAAAATGGGAAAGTTGTTTCTGGTGTCCTGTAATCTATGTTCCTAGCTATAAAGCCTAACATTTGGTTGCCTTTTTTTACCTGCTGCTCGACAATGTTAAGTGTACTTCAGATTGTTGCTAATGACAACTCTAAGGTCCTTTTCTTCATATACTTTAGTCTGAGAGTTCTGAACAGTTTGTAGTCATAACATATTTTCTTGTCTCCAAAGTGCATAACTTTACACTTGTCTACAATAAACTCTGCTAGTAAGTTAAGATCCCTCTCAATCATTTTGCAGTCCTGCCTGTTTACTGCTCTACCTCCTAGTTTAGTATCGTCAGCAAATTTGGAGATCTTAGATATGATACCAAGTTCTAAGTCATTAATGTATATTATGAAAAGAATGGGGCCTAGGACCAACCCCTGTGGCACATCACTCATTACGTCTAGCCAATCTGAAGCTTCGCCGTTTAATACTATATGTTGCTTTCTTCTGGTAAGCCAGTCTCTGATCCATGTACAGAGTTCTTCACCAATTCCGTGTGCTGTGAGTTTATGTAAAAATCTTGTAAGGTACTTTATTGAAATTTTGGATATCTAAATATACTACATCAGATGGTACTTTTGTGTCCTGATTCTGATAAATAACATCACAAAATTCTAGTAAATCTGTCAAGCAGGATCTTCTATTGCGAAAACTGTGTTGGTTGTCTAATATAATTTTGTGATCCTCTAGAAAAATGACAATTTTATCTCGTATTATTTTTCCATCATTTTACTTAATAATGACGTAAGGCTAATTAGATGGAAGTTCAAGGCACACTTTTTTGTCTCCCTTTTACATATATATATATAGGACTAATATTTGATAGTTTCCAGTCAGTTGGCATCTGACCATCTGATAAAGATTTGTTGAATATTTTTGATATTGGGTATATGAGCTGTCTCCTGACCTCTTTTAAAAATCTTGGAGCTAAGTTATATGGGCTGTTGAATTCATTAGGATTTAGTTGGTCCAGGTATTTAAGTATTTCAGAGTTCTATATTTCTCTAACCTTCAACTCTTCTTTATTAGACCCTTGAAACATTTTCACTGGTTGTGGTATTCGAGATGTTTCTTCAATTGTGTACAGAGTTAAAAGAATAATTTAGTATGGTAGCCATTTCCATGTCGTCAGTATTTAGTGTGTCACTTTCGTTTCGTAATGGTCCAATTCCTTCTTTTACTGACCAGTTGAGAGAGCTGATGTTAGTGTGCTAAAGAGATTTGGAAATATGGAAAGAATGAGTGAGGAGAGGTTGAAGAAGGGGATACATGTGTCAGAAGTGGAAGGGAAAAGGAGAAAGGATGGAAAAAATTGGGGATGGAAGTAACTATCTCAAGGGGGTGGCCATGGCAAAAGTCTCCATAACTGGTGAACTCCAGTGCTGCTTCTTAGCGTTAAGTGCCTCACCCTCAACACACCACTGGCAGAAGGCAACTATAGCGAAGTGTTTCTAGAGGCTCCTACCAAATGTTTCTGCCAACTACTTCTACCTAATCTTCCTACCGACTACTTCTTTCTAATGTTCCTGCCTAATGTTTGAAACTATTACTTCTACAATGTTCCTGTTTAATGTTCCTACCTAAAGATTCTACCTGATGCTCCTGCCTAATGTTCCTCCCTACTACTTCAGTCTTTTGCTCCTACTAATTTGCAAAAAGGCAGGGCTAAAGCATAACACTCATAACAGTAAAATGTAATAATGAAGACTATGTTTGTGGAGAGATTGTCAGCAATCTACTTGTGGGTGAGGCAGAAGGACAAGACAGCTACATGGGTCAGTGGAGCGTAACTTGACAACCACTAAAATGTTGGTTTACTATGCAGCTGCCACTAACTCTCCTGATAACCACTCGGATAGCACCAGTAATATACCTCCCTGGTCGTTGGCTGTCTAACAGTTACTACTCAACAACTACTTGGGCACTTAAAGCCTAAATATGCATGAGGGGGTAATGAAGGTATGGAACAAAGTGATCTGGAGCAATGTGGTAAACAGGGGGTAACTTTCTGTCAAGTGACTGAACCTGGGTATATGAAACAGCCAGGGAAAACTACAGAAAGGTCTGAGGGGTCTGGTTGTGGATAGGGGGGATGTGGTTTCACTGCATTAAACAAGACACATAGAGAATGGATGCAAGCGAATGAGGCCTTCTTCATCTGTTCCTGGCACTATCTTGTTACTGTGGGAAATGACAAGCAATTATGAATGAAAGAAATTAGTGCTTTGATAATACAAAGTACTACTTACTTGTGTGGTGATCTTGAGCGTTTTGTAGGCCTTCTTTCCTCTGGTGTAGAGCTTCGACTTCGGTGTCTGTGATGTCTTCGTTCACTACCTTCCTCCTTCTCAATCTAACAGAATTAAATTTGTTTGATAATAAACATAAAGTAAGGCAGAATTAATGCATCTTTCATATATCAATAAATACAGTGTAGTTGTTCTGAAGAATACCCTCTAAATCTATAAGGCTCGACAAGTAGCTAGGAAGTCAAAGGAAACTGTAACATCATGAACTAGTCCATATTTCTCCTTGTAACACTGAAAGATATGATGTTCCCTATTTCCAGCAAAGCAAAATTCTCACTTTCCTCATCTCTGACTTTATAGGCTTCTTTGAGAAATGCAATCAAGATACTAAGTTACTAGTTACAAAACAAAAACTACTTAAATTGGCACCATATCTGGTTACAGTTAATAGCAAGATAAAATTAGAGATATATGGGGCCTGGATGTGGAGAGGGAGCTGTGGTTTCGGTGTATTACACTTGACAGCTAGAGACTCAGTGTGAGCGAATGTGGCTGTTTTTTATCTGTTTCCTGATGCTACCTCGGTGATGCAGGGGGTGGCGATAGTATTTCCTGTGACTGGGGTGTTGCCAGGAATGGATGAAGGAGAGCAAGTATGAATATGGACATGTGTGTGTGTGTGTGTATATGCATGTGTATGTATATGTATGAGTTTTGGTGCACGAGACCGGGTATTAGTGATGGGTGATCTATATGCAAGGGTGAGTAATGTGGCAGTTGAGAGTATAATTGGAGCATATAGGGTTTTCAGTGTTGTGAATGGAAATGGTGAAGAGCTCGTGGATTTGTGTGCTGAAAAAAGACTAGTGATTGGGAATACCT
>JAYMFT010035406.1:0-15819 GCA_038088735.1 Panulirus argus | reverse complement strand
CAGGGCAGGACAGGACAGACAGGGTAGGGCAAGGCAGGATAGGGCAGGGCAGGACAGGGCAGACAGGGTAGGGCAAGGCAGGATAGGGCAGGGCAGGGCAGGAGAGGACAGAACAGTGCAGGGCAGGACAGGGCAGGGCAGGACAGAACAGGGCAGGGCAGGACAGGGCAGACAGGGTAGGGCAAGGCAGGATAGGGCAGGGCAGGGCAGGGCAGGATAGGGCAGGGCAGGGCAGGACAGAACAGGGCAGAGCAGGGCACGGCAGGGCAGGATAGGGCAGGACAGGGCATACAGGGTAGGGCACGGCAGGACAGTACAGGTCAGGACAGGACAGTGCAGGGCAAGGCAGGGCAGACAGGACACGGCTGAACAGGACAGGGGAGGACAGGATAGGTCAAGACAGGGCAGGACAGGACAGGGCAGGGCAGGCTAGGAGAGAAGAGGTCAGGGTAGGACAAGACAGGGCAGGGCAGGACAGGACAGGACAGGTCAAGACAGGGTAAGATAGGACAGGGCAGGGCAGGACAGAACAGGGCAGGGCATGGCAGGACAGAGCAGACAGGGTAGGGCACGGCAGGACAGGACAGGGCAGGGCATGGCGAGGTAGGGCATTCAGTGTGTTCTTTCGCAGGGGGCAGGCTGCTGTGGTATGTGTCGTGTGCTTTGATCTGTTCATCGTATGAGTCCCAGGAAAGTTATTCATATTTCTCTACCAGTCTCATCAGAGGCCGCTCTCAAGTGACTTCTGACTTTTTATATTTTTTGTTTTTTAGGAAACTTTCATTGAGAAGGTAATGCATGATCTTTGTTCCTTAAGCCCTTCTTACCTTAAAATCAAGGTGTTATTTTCCGTTCACTTAACAATTTGCCCCTTTTAATCTTTTCTTAAAAAATTTATAATGCATTTACAAGCAACGTTTGTTGACAGAACTATAGTCTAGGGTAATCATTCTCCCTCCCCTCTTAAAGATGGGCACAACGTTTTCTTTACTCCACCGCCTTCTCACTGATCCTACAATCGGTAATTTTCCAAGCAATATCTCTGATAGCTCATTTTAAGGGTATCAGCTCACCTCTTGACCATATAGGGTAACTTGTGCTTGGTACTAGTTCCCTAAGAGATCTAATTATGTCTTTGACGATCTTTACTTTCCATGATCCAGCCTCCCTTCCCAATCCAGTAGGCTTAATTTAGGGTCGATACATCCTCAACTTGTTTCAATCTACTTCAGTAACCTTAATACTGATTTCTGTACTTTTATTAACAGTACTTGATAATTTCCTCATTATAAAGTTGTAACAGTTACACAGATACACAGACCCAAAGTCCAAGCGAAATAGTCTGGCCATAACACTGAAAAAAAAAAAAAATAGAAAAGCTGTGTCCTTAAAATCAGTAGGCAGAAAAGGATTGCAAAGCAGAGGCGCTCTGCCCACCCTCCTCTCTCTCCAGCAACACGCCGGACGGAAAACAGGTAGGAAAAATACGTTGCAGGATTATTATGTCTGAAAGAAATATTAATAGGAAAGTCATAAGGTAGACTGAACATGAATATGTCATGCACCAACGACATGAATCCCTTCACTTTTTTGTTATAAAGACAATAGTAAGGATAAACTTGAGCTCCAGCCTGCCTTGTTCACACTGCTATTTTCATCATTTCCTCTGTTCTTAACTTCATATTCCGTGTTGCATCTTTCAAACACCGCCTGAATGGTATACCATCAGCATATCACCCTTACCAAAGTCAGGACCAGCCCTGACCGTAGGATTAACGCACCAGGATTGGTGCCCTTGCATGATAACTCGCCGCCGCGCCCAGGACTCATAACCATGCGGGCCTGACCCTGTGTCTGTCTATGGAAAAAGTTAACCTTAGACCTTAGCCAATATTTAGGTCAATGGTCAGTGGTATTAAGGATGTAGTGACAGTGACATTGAAAATGAAGATGAGTGCGAATTTGGAGTGTAATGTTGACGACCTTTACAATGTTGAGGGTGTAGTGAAGAGGATGGTGAACAAATCTAATCTAATCTTTGGTTGAACCAATCATAGTAAAGATGACAGTATGTGAAGACGAGGTTATAATGAAGTACGGTGTAGAGAACCTAGCTTAGTGGAGATAATGTTATTCCAAAGAGTTGTGGTAAAAAAGGTCGGCCTTGTACTCAGCTTCGTGAACATGAGCGTTGTGGCGATGAGAGCGCTGCTCAGAGTAGTACATTAAACTAGGCTTAAGGCCTGCCGTGAACCAAGCTTAATAGATATAAGGGTCTTAGGAAGGTAAGGGTGAAAATGTAGTGAACACTGATCCTAGAATGATGAAGATATGATCCAATGATGATAAGGATGTAGTGAATATAAAAGTACAGTAAACATCAGCAAAGATGAGTTTGTAATGAAGGTGTAAGGTAGTGAAGATGATGGTGTAATGAAGATTTAGTTTAGTAAAGATGAGGATGTACTGAAGATGTCCTTTTTCACCCGATATCCCAAAGTGATCCAAGATAGGTTCAGTGCCGGCCGAAGGAGCTAGTAATGATAATGGTAATCTATATAATGTGAATGGTGTTGGGTGATTATTTGTGATGTCTGTTTATGTGTTATGGAGAGAGAGCATTACACTCGTATTGCTCCGTCTCTTAATCTTGACTGTATGTACTATGTCTTTACTTTTATATGTTTATAAACACATACATCCCACCATAAGCTAGGTATCCATTCATCAGCCAGCCCCAAGGGGAGGATGAACACCTGGGTCTGGTGTGGGCCGACTGGCGCGCCCATGATTCGACTCAGGGCAAGCCCGTGCTGACTCATGTTCATTAGTGCTAACTACTGCACCACGGAGGCCTCTGTGTAATTACCAATTCATCCTGTGTGGTTAGAGACTTTAACCCTCGAGGAGCCCCATGTCTTGAACATTCTCCTATCGTACAAATCTGATTCATCTATGCTATCAGCATAACCATGTCATAAGTCATTTTGTTCTGTTGCATATGTGTGAGTGGAAAAAGTTCAAGGCCGGCTTTCAAGCTAGTTTAGTGAGGATAAGGGTATTACAGAGATTAGGGCACAAAACGAACCTTGATTAGGAAAAAAGGCCAGCCTTGAATCTGCGTCAGTGAAGGTAAGAGTATTGTTAATCTAGGATGAAATGAAGATAGGAATGTAGTGAAGGTAAGGATATAGTAAAGTAAGTGCATGTGATGGACAATCAACAGGAGGTCCGGTGGCCCATTGTCTGTCTATTTTGAATGTAAATGTAAAACATATGAATAAATAAGGTAAAGATAAATATCATAGAATACGTTCTACAAGGGGGGGGGGGAGTGAAGGTCAAAGATCATGTTAATAGTGTAAGAGTGTAATTAAAGTGAGTTTTAAAGAACATAAGGATGTAGTGAAGATGAGAATGAGGTAAAAATAACCTGCGTAGCGAATATGATGATGTAGTGAACATAAAAGTTATTTTCGATGAAGATGTAGTGAACATGTTAAGTGAAGATAAGGATAAAGTGAAGATGAAGGTGTGCTGAAGATAACGGTGTAATGAAGGATGATATAGTGAAGATATAATCAATTAAAGATGAAGGTGCAGGGTAGATGGCCTTTTTGAGCTTTTCTCCTAAATTATTTAATTCAGATTACCAAGGAAGCTAAAAATGATTAAGGGCCTGTTGAATTATCTGCAGCCAGAGGCTTATGATATATAGAAAACACGGAATATTAACAGTGGAGCTATACAGGATATATATATATATATATATATATATATATATATATAGAGAGAGAGAGAGAGAGAGAGAGAGAGAGAGTAAACAAAGTCTTTACACATAGTAGAATAGCAATCTAAGGGTTCTTGCTCTCTTTTATTGCAAAAGTTAGTACAGGGCTGTTCTTTAGCGGTCTGCAAAAATTTGGATGCGTTTGATGCCGTTATGGTACCAAACTGCAACCTGGGAACGAAAGGTATAAGGTGGCAGACGTAAAGGTGGCAAGGATAGCGCTGCATCTTCATTCCTAACAATCGGATGAGGTTCAAGTTATGGATGGAAATATTTGAGAGAACCGTGTTGATTGCCTCTTGATAAGTGGTGCAAGAACAAAGATTGAGTCTGTAATACCCCCTGATATGTTTGGTTAAGTAGGAAGACCATCCTTCTGAGGCAGAGGTGAATTCGGGAAGAATAAAAGATGTGAAGATGATCCTTAGTTCAGACTTAGGTAGTGCAGTTACCATGTGTCTATTAGATCATTGGTGTGTCGTGCCAGTGCATGAGTTGCTGATATTTTCCTAATGGTATCAGCTCTGAATAACACGGTCCTAGAATTATACAAGCAACGAAATAACTGTTTGACTGGTCAGCACTCATAACGAGCGTTACAGCCATTACTGTCACCCTCATCTGGTCCTCTTTGGGCTATGGATGATTGTGTAGTAGTAGTAAGGTCAATACTACTTTACTTAGATTCATGATGTTAGAGGCTAAAAGTAGACACAGGTGTTGACCAATGTCCGAAGCATGTTATATTCAGAAGGTATTACTGTCCATGTCCTGCATCATGATGACGAGGGCGCACTACGATAGCGCTGCACACGGCTCCTGAACTTACAAGGGTGGGTGTATTTATTGATCATCACGAACTCAGAAAAATTATAAAAGACATTTTAAAGTTTTGCTTTTAATCTTATATAGAAAAAAGAGTAGTGCAGACAGTCGAGTTCTAAGATTTGCAGAAATTAAATAACTAAAGTTCCGCGGACATCTGCCACACAGCATCTGTAGAGAATAAAGTCTGGGACACCTGGACACCCAAACAGCAAATGGAGAGCATAGAGACTAGGAGGCTTGAATACCCACACAGCAGCTGCAGAAAGCAATGACGAATTAGGACCAGACCTGTTTTCAAATTTGTATAGTGACTTTGTTTCCATATATACTAACTGAGACAGCTTAGAAATTCTTTTTTTTTTTTTTATCTGAATCTCCAAAGACAAGGCAGTTTCAATACAACTTCAAGGTAGGTTATACAGGGCAGGTCATAACTTATCCGGAACACCATTTCTTATTGTTCCTTTTGCCGAAGGAGACTAACATAACCTACCCTGAACACCATACGTTATCATGTCTCCCACCATGGTTGGCTAACATAATTTACCCTGTACACCATACGTTGTGTCTCCCACCATGGTAGACTAACAACCTGCCCTGAACACCACACATTTTTATGCCTTCCACCACTGTAGACTAACAACCTACCCTGAACACCATACATTATTATGTCTCCCACCATGGTAAGCTAACATAACCTACCCTGAACACCATACATTATTATGCCTCCCACCATGGTAGGCTAACATAACCTATCCTGAACACCATACATTATTATGTCTCCCACCATGGTAGGCTAACATAACCTACCCTGAACATCATACATTATTATGTCTCCCACCATGGTAGAGTAACATAACCTGCCCTGAACACCATACCTTATTATGCCTCCCACCATAGTAGGCTAACATAACCTACTCTGAACACCATACATTATTATGCCTCCTACCATGGTAGACTAAAATCCTACCCTGAATACCATACGTTATTATATCTTCCACCATGGTAAACTAACAACCTACCCTGAACGCCACACATTATTATGTCTCCCACCATGGTAAGCTAACATACCCTACTCTGAACACCATAAATTGATATGTCTCCCACCATGGCAGGCTGACAAACTACCCTAAACACCATACATTATTATGCCTCCCACCATGGTAGGCTGACAACCTACCCCGATCACCATACATTATTTCGTCTCACAACATGTTAGGCTAACATAACCTACCCTGAACACCATACGTTATTATCCTTCCCACCATGGTAGACTAACATAACCTGGCCTGAACACCTTAAATTGTTATGTCTCCCACCATGGTAGACTGGCAACCTACCCTGAACGCCATACATTATTATGTCTAACACCACGGTAGGCTAATATGACCTAAACTGAACACCATACATTATTATTCCTCCCACCATAGTAGGATAACGTAACCTACCGTGAACACCATAAATTGATGTCTCCCACCTTGGTAGACTAACAATTTACACTGAACGCCATACATTATTATGTCTTCCACCATGGTAGACTAACAGCCTTCCCTGAACACCGCACATTATTGTCTCCCACCATGGTAGGCTGACAGCCTACCCAGAACACCACACATTATTATGTTTTCCACCATGGTAGACTAACAACCTTCCCTGAACACCACACATTATTATGCCTCCCACCATGGTAGACTAACAACCTATCCTGAACACCATACATTATTATGTCTCCCACCATAACCTACCCTGAACACCATACATTATTATGCCTCCCTTCATGGTAGGTTAACAACCTGCCTTGAACGCCATGCGTTATTGTCTTTCACCATGGTAGACTAATATAACCTACCCTGAACACCATACATCATTATGCAGCCCACCATGGTATGCTAACATAACCTGCCCTGAACCCCATACATTATTGTGTCTCCCACCATGGTAGACCAACATAACCTACCCTGAACACCATACATTATTATGCCTTCCACCATGGTAGGTTAACATAACCAACCCTGAACCCCATACATTATTTTGCTTCTCACCATGGTAGAATAACAACCTGCCCTGAACACCACACATTATTATCTCTCACCATGGTAGGCCAACATAACTTACCCTGAACACCATAAATTGATATGTGTCTCATCATGGTAGTCTACATAACCTTCCCTGAACACCATACGTTATCATGCCTCCCACCATGGTAGGCTAACATAACCTACCATGAGTACCATAGTTTGATATGTCCCTCACCATGGTGGACTAGCAACCTACCCTGAATACCATACGCTATTATGTCTCCCACCATTGTTGGCTAACATAACCTACCCTGAACACCATACGTTATTATGCCTCCCACCATGGTAGGCTAACATAACCAACCCTGAACACCATACACTATTATGTCCTTCTTCATGGTAGACTAACAAACTTCCCTGAACACCACACATTATTGTCCCACCACGGTAGGCTAACATGACCTTCCCTGAATACCATGAATTTATGTGTCTCTCACCATGGTAGACTAAAAACCTACCCTGAACACCATACATTATTGTGTCTCACACCATGGTAAGCTAACATAACCTACCCTGAACACCATACGTTGTTATGCCTCCCACCATGGTAGGTTAACATAACCTACCCTGAACGTCACACATGATAATGTCTCCCACCTTGTTAGAATTAAAAAAACAACCTACCCTGAACACCATACATTATAATGTCTCCCACCGTGGTAGACTAACAACCTACCCTGAACACTATACGTTATTATGTATCCCACCATGGTAGACTAACAACCTACTCTGAACACCATACGTTATTATGTCTCCCAGCATGTTAGACTAACTACCTACCCTGAATACCATACGTTATGTCTCCCACCATGGTAGGTTAACATAACCGACCCTGAACACCATACATTATTATGCCTCCCACCATGGTAGGCTAACATAACCATTCCTGAACACCATACGTTATTATGCCTCCCACCATGGTAGGGTAACAAAACCTACCCTGAACACCATACATCATTATGTCTCCCACCATGGTAGGGTAATATTACCTACTCTGAACACCATACATCATTATGTCTCTCTCCATGGTAGGTTAACATAACCTACCCTGAACACCATACGTTATTATGTCTCTCACCATGGTAGGTTAACATAACCTGCCCTGAACACCATACATTGTTATGCCTCCCACCATGGTAGACTAACATAACATCTGAACACCATACGTTATTATGTCTCCCACCATGGTAGACTAACAACCTACCCTGAACACCATACGTTATTATGTCTCCCACCATGGTAGGCTAACATAACCTACCCTGAAAACCATACGTTATTATGCCTCTCACCATGGTAGGCTAACATGACCTATCCTAACTCCAAACGTTATTATGCCTCCCACCATGGTAGGGTAACATAACCTACCCTGAACACCATACGTTATTATGCCTCCTACCACGGTAGGGTAACTTAACCTACCCTGAACACCATACATCATTTTGTCTCCCACCATGGTAGACTAACATAACCTACCCTGAACACCATACGTTATTATGCCTCCCACCATGGTAGGGAAACATAACCTACCCTGAACACCATACGTTATTATGCCTCCCACCATGGTAGGGTAACATAACCCACCTTGAACACCATACATCATTTTGTCTCCCACCATGGTAGAGTGACATAACCTACCCTGAACACCAAACGTTATTATACCTCCCACCATGGTAGGGAAACATAACCTACTATGAACACTATACGTTATTATGCCTCCCACCATGGTAGGGTAACATAACTTACCCTGAACACCATACATCATTATGTCTCCTACCATGGGGGGGCTGACTTACTGGTGTTGTTCCGTTTCATCTTTATATTCCTTTTATATTTCCAACACTGAGTACATTAACTCTGGTTTAGTGAGTATGCATTTGACCCTATCCTTACGGGTCAGATCAGTCTCATTTTAGTAAGGGCCAATGTTGACGTGGGTTTAGTTACGTTTATGTGAAAATGAGTTTTTCGAGGGTAACGTGAAAGTACCTGTATCAAGGATGCATTAAAATAGCTTTTGATGGAGTTTTCCTCTGTAGTGAACATGATTGTGAGTGATAGTGAGGAGGGCGACGACTCATATCCTTTCACGAATGTTGGCATTCTCTAGTTTTGATTAAGTCTGTAAATATAGGTACTACTGAGGTAAATGAAGATGCAGTTGTGTAGATGTATAAAAACAATGTTTATTCAGTATTAAGAAGTATTTCACTTGGGAAGCTGGCATATAGTCTGTGATACATTCCGGTCAACGTTAAGAACTTTTTCACTTTAGGAGCTAAGATATAGTATGAAATTCATTCCGGAAAATATTAAGAAGTATGTCATTTGGAAAGCCTATAATGCATTTCGGGAAACAATGAGAAGTGTTTTATTTAGGGAGCTGAGATATAGAACAAATGGGGCATTGGTAAAGGGGTGCATATGTGGAGGTGGGAAGTAGAGTGATAATTTGAAGGCATCTTAAATGTGTTTGATGATAGAGTAACAGGTGTATGGTATTTGGGTCGGGTAGGTATGCAGAGTGAGACAGTCGTGGAAAGTGGTTTTGGGGAAGAGAGAATAGGTGTTGAAAGCCTTGTGTTTGATGAATTATGGATGGTATTGCATTTGAATTCCTTAAGAAAGGGGATGACTCTGTTGTTGATTGGTTAGTTAGGATGTGTAGTGTACTTATGGATCATGGTGAGGTGCATGTGGATTGTCGGAGTGCATCTATAGTAGCATTATATCAAGGCAAGGGGAAAGACAACATGTTTGTTGACAGAATTAGAGTACTTTTTTTTTTTTTTTAGTACTTACGACGAGATGTTGCCAAAAGGCAGAGCTATCGGGCAGCGCTCACCGTAAATAAATGTAGAGTTACGAAACACGATCATATGAGTTACGTATTGTCAAGTGTTTTGAACGAGAATGTGGACTGAAAGCCAGCAGCCTACCTATGGCTGAGGCAGAAAGCTAAGACAGCTATCTTTGCCAAAGGAGTAACATTTAACAGCCACTGTAGTGCTGTCTTACTGCGCAGCTGTCACTAACCTACTCGATACCCAGGCGGGTAGTACAGATAATGCTCCTCCCTGGTCGGTGGCTACTTACAGCATACCGTCTACCATAGAGAGAGAGAGAGAGAGAGAGAGGAGTCCTTGGTATTTACGACGATATTTTGCCAGAAGGCAGGGGTAGTGCATAGGACGCACCACGAGGAAATAGGGTTACGGAGAATGAGTCATTTGAACTACGTGTTGTCAAGTGTTACCTTTGAGATGGAGAGATTATATGTTAGCTAACTGAATGCCGGCAGCCAATTTGTGACTGAAGCGAAAAGACAGGAGAGCTGCCTGGGTCGGAGTGCAACTTTGACAGCCACTGAAGTGCTGGCTTACTGCGCCTTCGTCACTAACCTTCCTTGTACCCAAGTGAGTAGCAAAGGAACTATAACTCACTGGTCAGTGATTGCCTACAACCGAAAGTAAGAGAGAGAGAGAGAGAGAGAGAGAGAGAGAGAGAGAGAGAGAATTGTTTGGAGGTAAAGTAAGGAAACTGCCAAGGACTTGAGGTACCCGTGCCGATAACTAAGACACACACACACACACACACACACACACACACACACACACACACCGGCGACGGAACAACTAAGTAACAATAATTGTCTCTTCCTGTTCTACCCCTGGTTGAGCTGGGTAGCCATCAGCTTAGCCGTACATCACTCCCCTTTCCTTCCCCCAGTAACCACCAGCGAGCTAGCCAGTAGCCTAGCCATAAACCGCTCCTCCCTTTCCCAGTACCCTCCAGCCAGCAGCCTAGCCATACACCACTCCTCCCTCTCCTATAATCAGACACAAATATGAAGATACTTTAGGCGCGGACCTCTCGTCTCCACAGCGTTGCCAAGTTTACATTCTTCCTATAGTGACCTGGAGGCCAGAAGGGGTCACCCAGCCACCTTGACCATAGATATGACACGTGGCTTACTATCACACTGTGTCACATGTGGCTTAATTTCTATACATAAGTCATTGTTATTATCCCGAAATTCCATAAATTCACATAATATTGGCTTGTTTTACTATATACAATTATGTGAAGACTATTTCAAATAATAGATAATAATAAACAGCCATCATAAGAGATAGTATATGCACTGTTGAGGTTGAACTGTAGGGCGGGGATTCCCCGTAGCCACACCACCAAGAGTATTTGAGTCTGACTATAGGTAGTACCAGCCAGCCAGCAGCCTAGCTATACACTACTTCGCCCCTTACCGTCATCACCAACATCACAGCCTGACAACAACACTGATCCCCAACTTCTCTCATAAGAAAGTTAAGAGATAACTTTTTGCCGTTTCATTTTTACATAATTTAATGTTTGCTCCTTTTCACATAACTTTATTTGTTTGTTACTAAATATGATTATTTTCTTACTCAAGTAATCTGTGGCAAAGCCTGCCAGTTTATTACCTACTGTATCCTTCACATTCTCATGTACGCCATCATCTGCTGTAAATTGGTAGGATCATCTTCGATTGTAATGTTTGTTGTGAACGTGTCTAGATGACCTATCTTTATGCTCGTCAGTTTCCTCCATTCTTCCATATATATCTATTTATATATTTGTTCTGCGTTTTCATTCAGTTGTGTATCCTGCTGTTTCATCTCTGCCAGTTGACAGTCTTTAGAGATATGTTTCCATCTTGTTTAACTCCTTTTATTGTCTCTCGCCTTTATTGTAACCGCACGAACACTCTCGCCTCAAGTCTCTCAGCTGCTTTATCGTCTTCACTCTTAGATTTTTTTCCTTCACCACACTTATTGATTCCATTTTGTTCTTGCTTTTTTCACTTTTTCTAATGATTTATGGTCTCCCCATAATTAGAACACCATATTTATGAAAACTGGTATCCTTCGATATTCAAAATATAAGATTCCTTTTCTAAAGTGAGAGGTTCCCAGTGAAGATGGGTCTACGTTAAAGGTGTGTGATGTCATTATGGCTGTTTAATCTGCTTATGGACCGTGTGATGAGGGAGGCAAATGCACAAGTCTTGGGAGAGACGGGCGTGTCAGCACTCTACTAGGGGTGGAATGAGCCTGGGAGGTGAGGCACTTGTTGTTTGCTGATGAGACGGCGCTGATGGTAGTAGACTCGAGTGAAACTGCAGAAGATGGTGTCTGAGCATGAGAAAGTGTTTAAAAGAGATAATTTAAAAGTCAATACGATCAAAATTACGGTTTTGTGGTTTTATTAGGAGGGAAAGAGTTGAGTGTGAATTTGTATGGACAGAACCTGAAGGAAGTGGAATGTATTAGGTGCTTTGGAGTCGGCAGCTAATGAAACTTTCAAAGCTGAAGCAAACCATAGGATTCCAGTATATTGAGGAGTATGTGGAAAGATAGATACGTCAGTGTCTGTGAGGGCAAAGATGGGTATGCTTAATGGTATAGTAATCCCACCGGTGATGTATGGATATGAGTAGTGATCCTTGTATATAAGAGAAATAGGTGGTTTCGTTGGAAATGAAATGCTTGAGGACAGTATGTGATGTGAGGAGGGTCGATCGTATATGTGATGTGAGGAGAGTCGATCGTATATGTGATGTGAGGAGGGTTGACCATATTCGTGATGTGAGGAGGGTTGATCATATTACGTGATGTGAGGAGGGTTGATCATATTGCGTGATGTGAGGAGGGTTGATCCTATATGAAATGTGAGGAGGGTTGATGGTGTATGTAATGTGAGGAGTTTTAATCGTATATGTGATGTGAGGAAGGTTGATCATGTATGTGACGTGAGGAGGGTTGATCGTGTATGTGATGTAAGGAGGGTTGATCGTGTATGTGATGTGAGAAGGGTTGATCATGTATGAGATGTGAGGAGGGTTAACCGTATATGTGATGTGAGTAGGATTGATTATGTATGTGATGTGAGGAGGGTTGATCGTGTATGTGATGTGAGGGCTGGATGGTCATGTATATGATGTGAGGAGGGTTTATTGTGTATGTGATATGAGGTGGATTGATCGTGTATGTGACGAGAGGAGGAGGGTTGGTCAGGTAAGGAATGAGAAGACAAGAAAGAGATATCCTAAGATTTAGAATATGGCTGAGGGAGGTACAATGTAAATAGGGTTTAATAGAATGATTTGGATAAATGGAAAGATGAGTGAAGAGAAACTGACTAAAGTGTCAGAAGTGGAGGGAGCAAGGAGAAGGGAGACCGAGAAGGAGGTGAAGGGAGCAGGGAGACCGAGACGGAGATGAAGGGAAGTGGAATGAACACGCTTCTCCCTACACCCACCAGAACTACCCTAATGATTGAAGTTTCTCCCTACACCCACCAGAACTATCCTTCTAAGCGTGTCTCAACATCCACCATGGCTCCCCCACAAGTGAAGCCTCAACCTACACCCACCATGGCTCCCCTACAAATGAAGCCCCTCTCTGCACCCATCATGGCTCCCCCACAAGTGAAGCCTTAACCTGCACCCACCATGGCTCCCGCACCAATAAAGCCTCTATCCATAACCAGCATGGCAACCCTTGAAAATGAAGCCTCTACCTACACCCAACATGGCAACCACCACAAGTGAAACCTCTCCCTACACTCACCATGGCTCCCCATAATGGAAGCCTGTCTTTACACCCATCATGGATCCCTCACAAGTGAAGCCTCACCCTACACTCACTATGGCTCCCCAAGAGTGAAGCCTCTCTCTAGAGCCAACAAGTGAAGCTTGTCTTTACACCCAAAAAGTGAAGCCTCAGCTTACACCCACCATGGCTTCCCCGTAAGCGAAGCCTGTCCCTACACTCAAAATGGCTTCCTGTACGACAGCTCCAACACTCAGTGTATATCCTTTGCACACCTGCAATGACTTCCTTGGTTTAGTCATGGCTCTCACCATCATTAAACTAAATATAATCCCAAAATATTTCCTTGAAAGGTAATACATCAGAGATGGAGAGCTGCAACACCTTAATTTGTTAATATCTTGAGGTCAACTTACCTGCTTGTTGTGGTGCTGGTCGGAAGGTGGCATGACACACTGGAACCTGGGGCACTTAACACCAGCCCCTGACGGATTCTCGGTGGTGGTTGTTCCTACTGTGTCACGAACTGTTGTGCACGGTCTGTCATCATCGCAGGCTATTTTCTTCTTAACTTGTGACTCCACGAAGATAGGTGGGTCGTGTCTGACTCCACGAAGGATAGGAGGGTCGTGTATTTCTAAAAAAACTATAGGACATAAATGTAACACTTATTGTGTTCAGGCAAGAGTATACTCAAGTCACGGTTGTAAACCTTTAAGTCACCACAACAAAGGCAGTACTGGACCAACGCAACCAGTGCCCCCCAACCCTCACTCATCCACTCGCAGAAAACGTTAGAGCCCCTTCGTGCCAGCACCAACTTAATTACGAAGGACAGTCATGTATAATCATTATTAAAATACCATGAGAAAGAGAGCATCAACACTAGATAGGGAGTTTTATATATGATGTTACTAGCATTCACATACTCTGCGCTTAACGTGTATTCACGTAGTCTGCGTTTAATGTCTTCCATTTGTCTACAGTTCATTAATGTTTGCTCACATCCCTCCGTGTGGCAGCTGGGGGTATAATTGGTGCGCATGGGGTATTCAGTGTTATAAATGGAAATGGCGAAGAGTTTGTGGAGTTGTATACTGGAAAAAGACTGGTGATCAGGAATACCTAGTGTGAAAAGACGGACATACACAAGTATACGTGTGTGAGTGGGAGAGATGGTCAACGAGCATTATTAGATTACATTAGGTAGTAGGTTGTTGACAGCAACCGCCCATGGTGGTACTACCGTCCTGACTGAGGAGCGTTAAAGTGGCGACCGGAACCATCCTACACTCTTCATGTCAGGATTGCTGGTCTTATTTCCTGCCTCATCAAAACGGGACTTCCGGGATAATCCTGCCATCTTCTTACAAGCACCACACACCTAATCATACCTTGCTGATTATCATTACATTTTTCACATAAATACTCTTGTCAAATCATATCCGCTCTAACATTTGGAAGCAACATGATGACAGTGTCTGTCAAATCTGTGGCCCCTAGTCCACGGCATCATGGGGTGCCAAGAACCTCCGGGTTTCAGCCTGACTCTACTGCCAATGAGAGGGAGGGTTCTAGCAGTAGTAGTGCCGACCCCTCCCATGACTTTTCCCTCTCTGTGGGACCTTCCTCTTTTTCTGTTCACTATACCAACATTTGTGGTCTTTCTAGTAACCTTTCCTCAGTTGAAAACAATCTGTCTATTACCTCTCCTAATATCTTACTTCTGTCTGAGACACAGTTGTCTAATGATGTTATCACTAGTCCCTTCTTCATATCTAACTTAAATCTCCACTCACGTTTCCGATTCAAAGGTGGTGTTTGTGCTTATTCTAACTTAAACACACCTGTTGCACGCCTGAAGGACCTTGAGTCTCCAAACTTTGATATTATGTGGCTCGAAGTCTGTCTCCCTACTACCACACCTTTCCTCTGTTTCGCCTACTGCTCCCCAAATTCTACAAATTTTGTATCCTTCTTCGACTATCTAAACTCCTGCCATCCTCTCACCCGCAAGCTGAGATCCTATGCCTCGAGGATTTCAACGTTCACCATAGGGAATGGTAGAATTCCTCCCATACGGATGGTAGAGGGATTGAAGCCTTCACGTTCTCCATTTTCAATTATTTAGAGCAAATCATCTCCCACCCTGCCCATATACCTGGCCGCTATGACCACTCTCCTATAGGGTATTCTGGATTTGTTTTTCACCTCCAGTCCATCTTGCTTTAAATACACAATCTCTCCCCCAATTGATTCATCTGATCATACTCTCATAAATATATCTATTCTAACAGCACCTCCCCATACAGCATCCCCTTCAAAGAGTAAATACTGGCACCTGAACAAAGCTGACTGAAATAACTTACGAAACTTCTTTTCTGACTTTCCCTGGGTAAATTGCTGTCTATTATGTGGTGATGCTTCTGTTTCTGCCAAACGCATAAAAGAGGTTTTTCTTGCGGGAATGGAAGCATTTATCCCTTTTTCCTCCAAGACTGTTTCTTCATCCAATCCATGGTTCAACCGTTCC